>VMDO01029363.1:0-22720 GCA_007922755.1 Pedetes capensis | reverse complement strand
CATTATTTTCAACTAAACTCTAGGCTTTATTCAAACTCCATCAGTTTTTCTACTATCTGGATCCATTCCAGGAAACCAAGTTGAATTTAGGAAATTCCCTTTCATGAAATTTTAACATGTTTCCCTATTTACAAGTCTCACATTCTGATCGTGGGGTAAATAGATACTGCATTTCATTCAGTTAGTGGTTTCCTGTCTACGCAGAAAGGAGAATGTGGGGCCACTGAGCTTTGAAAGGCACCATCCTTACATAGATTTTTTTTTCATAGACCAAAGAAATGAGGTTTAATCCCACAAGATAATCTTTAGGCTTCTTCATAATAATAGAAGGGTGAGTAAATTCAATGGGATTTCCTCCTTTTTGATTTATTGATCTAATAGTATAAAGACAAAAGGAATTTATCCATCTATGTGTTAATTCCTTGATTCTCCTTCTCAAGATAAAGTTAGCTTTATTTATTTATTTATTTATTGGAAAATTTTAATGTATAACTTAATGTGTTTCATTCTGACATGCATTTCATTGTGACATTTCCATATATTCATTTTATTGCACATTGCACAGATAACTTCCCCCTAACTCTCTTGTGCCCCTCCTTCCCCCCTCCCACCCTCCACCAATGGCCTCCCTTCTCCTTGCATGTCTTTTTGTGGGAATATTTTTCTATACCCTTGCATCCCAATTAAGATTTAAGTCCAAACTTTTGTAGTGGTGTATCTTTTTACATTATCAGCCATATTACATGAATAATCTAGCCCATTTGCATTATTACCATACTTTGGTATTGTTGGTATTATAATTATTTCCTGAACTATTAAAGTTGGGCTGTTTACTTTGAGGTTGACCTCTCTTTCATTCCTCACTCCTCCTTGTCCCTCCTCCCCCTCCTCCTTTTACTGCATACCTCTTGAAATGATAGCATCTTTCCTGTGTGCATGCATGAGTGTGCTCGTATGCATGCTTATGTGTTTTTTTTCAAAGTGAGAGTTTTTCTTAAGAGGATGGAATAATACCATAGAGAGCACATGAAAGAGCTCATTATGAAAATCATAGTTTTAATGTAATTTTGTCTATAAATGTTGGTTAAATTAGATACATAATGTAACCCTAATGTATTTACATTCACCCAGTGGCTTTTCAGTTTGTTTTTAACCCGAGGTCTTACTGACCTTGAGGCACTAGAAAGATTGCTTTCGCATGGGTGAATGGTCTGGGTGTATTTCTCCTGTGTATTAGGCAAGAATGGGTTTGTCTTCTCACCAAGTTGGTGCTGTTCCTCTTTAATCTTTTGTGTATTTGTGTCAACAAAATTAGTTACGACCATTATGGAGGAAAAAAGCAAAATGTAAAGCAACTTTTATTCATGCCTAAGCTTCTAGATGTTTTTCATCCAGTAGGAGGCTTGGGGAGAGGTTGCCACTTAATAATTCATGCAGTCTTTTTCTGACTTGCTCATTTTTTACTACACCATTAGGTCTCCAAGTGTTACATCTATGAGTATCCACTCACAGTTCATCTGTGTGAGTTGAAATGTTCTTTGCAATAGGAATTTAGAGGGATTCTTATCTGTACTAGTAAAGGTAGTTTAGGTAGACTGTCTTTTAATTTGGAAGCAGCTGTTGTAAGAAGTACAAACAAAAGTAGGAAAACCAGTCAAAGTGAACATTGTTAACCAAATCACCAGAGCTTGATGGTGTCAGTTCTTTGTAATAAATTCCCTGTTTGTTACAGTTCTCCTGTTGAGCCTACATTGACAGCCCTGAGTATACAATCTAAGACATTCCACCTTTGAGGATCGCACCTCTTCCTTCCCCCCTATACCTGTGATTCCACTTATGCTGATGATTTCTTCACCCCCTGATATTTCCCAACAGTCTCCTGCCTCTCCACCATTATTCCCATATTCCCAGAACATCTAATGCTGCTGCTTCTTTATCTGTATATAAATGTCTTTTCATTCTTCAAGAGTCATTTTAAATATTTTTCTTAATTCCCTCCATTCATCCATCCTTAAGAAGTAGTATTCATGATGCAGACCACATATCAATGTGTATAAAGCAATATTGCCAAGGGACAAAAATCCGATTCAGGCTGTGGACACAGGAGGATTATACCCATTTTATGTACAAAGAACAGATATGCATATAGTGCATAAAATGTGGAGTATCTATCTATTAAAATTGCATGGGTGAAGCAGTTATGAAAAAGGATCTCAAAGAGCTCCTTAGGAGCAGCAGCCATGGAAAAAACTTGAGAAACACTGGAGGCATCACTCCTTGGGTATTCATTGCTTTCAGTATCAGGACTCATCTGTCCAGCAGCTATGCCCTCTTAGTGTCCTGAGGTAAATCAAACAAGAGAAGCAAATAGAAGACAAAAGTAACCATAATGTGGAATCAGTCAGTGTCCCTTCCCACCCATCTGCCTATCACCATGGCAGAAAGAAATGTTTTTTGATGCTATCTAGTCCAGGTTCTTTGTCTGCCTTTTTGTATATTCTGATTTATACAACCATCAGTAAGTTGACATTATGCTTAAAAACTATAAGTTTCTAAATTTTATATGTTTCTATGCCTAGACCTATCAGATAAAATGGAAGAATAGAGATATTCTACTGTTGTGGGGAGCAACTGAAGGAAAAACAAGAAATGATAGAAATATTGTCCTATAAACCTTGAAACCATACTGGCAAGTGGGAGAGACTCTGGCTTCAAAAAGTCACTTCTAACCCCACTACCAGGGACCTCATAAAAAGCCTAGAAAAAATGAAATACTTCCCAGTCACTCTTTTAGTTGTAGGTAGTGTGCAGTGGGATACATAGAAGAAAAAGTTGCCAGTGATAAGGATGGTGGTTCTGGGCAAATGTCTGCTTTCACACTAAAAAAGGCAACTGTGCTTGTCTCTTCCTTCTTATTCTGATTTTGAATGCAAACATAGTATTGGGATCTGGCAGCCCCCTTGTAATCATGAGGCAACAAACTAATGGATATAAACCCAGCATGCTATGGATGGCAGAGTGGAAAGAAAGGAAGACACTGAGTCTCCAAAACCTAGTGCCAGGAGCTGCTCTGCTGTCCCATGTCATAATATGTCTGAACACTGAGTTCAGGCATATATTAGTTAGGTTTGCTATTGTTGTTGTTAGGTGCCTTCAAGTTGGTGTCTGACTCATAGCGACCCCATGTAAAATAGGCGAAACAGTGTTGTCAGTGCTTCTCTACTATTCATAGGGTTTTCAATGGCTGATTGTTTTTTGAGAGTGCTTTGCCAGGTCCTTCTCCCAAGCCTACAGCACCTGGTGTTCCTAGGTGGTCTCCCATCCAAGTACTAACCAGGCCCAATGCTGCTTAGCTTTTGAGATCTGACAGGATCAGATACCACCATGGAATGGCTGCAGACAGGTTTGATATTAGTTGAAACTAAATACATTCCTAACTGTTATAGGAGATAATATTAGTTGCTGAAGGAGAGAGATTCAAACATCTTCTTCCCTGCCCTCTAAATCTAAGTGAATATTAATCCTCCAAGAGATTTCTGTATCAGACCTCTGCAACCTTAGCTCATTAATTATTCCTTGACATGCAACGTAGCCTACCTTGTTGTTGTTATTATGTGTTTTAAATTTCAAAGCAGATTGAACGCTCCAAGAAGGTGAAAGGTAAAGGATATACAAAGACGTTTTTTGATCATCTATTCCACTGATGATGTCCCTAATTCTGTTCTGTATACATAGAACCTAGGTGTCCTCCTACCTCCGAGGCAACCATTCTGGCCCCTGCTTGAGCCTGGAGGAAAGAAAAACACTTTCTGCCCCTCACCTCTTCCCCACATTCTGTGCTCACCTCTCAAATATATACAAACTCCGCAGAAAAATTCATCACCGAATGAAGACACACATTTTCAATATCATGCAGAACAGTTTAACTCCCTCTAATTTCAATTCAGCCCTTAGTCACCCGAGTAAGTTTTCAGCTTTGCATAATGTAAAGTCTTATTGAGATGAGGAGGTAGCTTAATGGTAGGCCAGTTGCCTAGCATGTAGCAAGGCCCTGTGTTCAAACTCCAGCACCACAAAAAAAATGAAAGTCCCACTGAAGGGCTGATTTTCTTGCAAGCACAATATATACATTACAACTAGCAGAAAAGCTGCTGGTCATTTTACAATGGCATTTTACCCCCACTTGTATAAATAAATACTTCAGAATCATTGAAATTTTGTCTCAGCTACAATACCATAATGCATATTAAATAAGTATGTCTTTATTAATATAATTTATTTAACAAATTCACAGGTAGAAAGATTGGCAAGACTTTTGGATCTTTTCTATCACAAGAAACTTAGGAACTAAAGCAAATTAACAGAAAATATAGATTAATTATCACACTATTACTTCAGATAAGATTTGGCTACAAAAGTTTGGGGTTAGATAGATAGATACAAACAAAAGGATTTCAATATTATAAACATATTTTACTTACTATATGCTGTTTCCCCCATGTGTCTGTCAGCTGCAACTTTGGGCTCAAACATAAAAAGATCATGAGCATGGCACAATGTCAGGGAATATTTCATTTTGTTGTACATAGGGTCACTATGAGTTGGATCCGACTTGACAGCACCACCAACAACAACTATGTTGTTAACATTTTCCTGTGTTGTTAAATATTGAAACAACACCCTCTTTAGCAAAAGCATATGATTTCATTTTACCTGAACATGATTTATATTAAAAAGCTTCAATTGTTAGATTTTAAATTTTCCCCTACTTTCATCAATGTAGAAACTGCTACAAGAAATATTTTTATAGATTAATCTTTGGGGATACTTTAGAGTCATGTAAAATAATTTCCTAGAGCTTTGAACCAAATTAAAATATGGAATTAATCAGAATGCATGTTATTTTATTCTATATGTGGTTCCTATGTCAACAGCATATTATTCTATCCAAGGTTGAGTCACTCTTTACTAAGACTATCAATCTAATTTATTCCAGGTATCTATGTTTCTATGTTCTTGACTTTTTAAACTTTGAGAACTATTTAGGTAGTTCAGTAAGAATAGGTGATCTTATTCCTAACGCACCAAGAGTCCACACTGACAAAGTGGCCAGCTTTCTGGTGAGATTTCCTGATCAGGAACATTTCAACTACAGGACTTCATTTTCCAGACAGTTTGATCATCAAGATGGTTGGGGCATGAATAGATGCATTTCTGTGTTAATGTTATTTTATATCTATTAGGCAGTAATCAGTTTTCTATAATCGGTTTATAACTCCTTTCATATTCACCAAGATATTAATGAGAGAGATAATGTAAAATTTGGCAATGAAACACTGATAATATCACAGGTAGTAGATCCAAAGAGTAAAAATCTTATGTCCATTTTTATAAATAATGCTACTTTTGGTCTTGTTCAATATAGACCACAGAATCATATTTATGGTTTTAATCTTTCCTCACAATTACAATAAAAATCCATTGTAGAAAAAATGCAAATGCAGAAAAATATGAGACAGAAAATGAAAATTAACCACAATCTCACTTCCCAAGGAGGTAACTGATAATATACATGTAGTATGTTTCCTTCAATTAATTTTTCTTTTCCTACTTGAAATTAAATCATATATATTATTTTTACTCATCGCTATATTGTAATTACTCATCTGCTTTATTAAAATTCTTCAAGAACACCAATATAATTTTTGTGTAATACCCCAGTGATAAATGTGTCATAATTTTATCAGTTTGTGTAATGAAACATGTTTATACTTTTTAAAAATAATATTTTGCCACCAATATTAATTTTGAAATGAATATCTTTGAACTTCTTTGTTAATATATCAAACTGATTTTACTTGGTAGTTTTCTGAAAGTGGAATTACTAGATCAGAGAATAACATGTAACCAGATTGCTTTTTAGAAGCTAATTCACACTCACTTCAATGATAAGAAAGTCTCTTACTCATATCCGTGTCATCTTGGTTTTTAAAACAAAATTTAACAAACAAAACAGTTTTATCATCATTGCTAATAAGCAGTACCATAGGCTTATTGATTATTTGTGTTTCTTCTGGGAGATATAAATTCATGTGCTTCTGAGAACAAGAAAGTTTTTAATTGTCATTGGGACAGAGAGGAGGAGTGAAAAAAAATGCTTGACATTGAAAATAGCTTTAGTATAAATTATACACATACTCTAATACATTTTTTTCTTTGAAGTACTTTGGGGTTAAACCTAGGGCCTTGCACATACTCTACAAGTGCTGTACTACTGGACTGCACCCCCAGCCCTTTTTTTATGTTTTATTTTTTATCTTGAGTCAGGGTCTCGCTAAGTTACCCAGGCTACCTCTGGCATTGAACCTGACATCCTCCTGCTTCCACCTCCCAAGTCATTGGAGTTACAAGTGTGAGCCACTTCACCAGGCTACTATTCATTCCAGATAGATATAAAACTTAAATACTAAAAAAGAAAAGCAGCCAGTTTTGAGGGAAAATATGGGTAATTTGTTTCAATAAATCTTGAAAAGGAGATAGGCTTAGCAATCAAGCCTTAGAAGGTATAAAGACATAAGCAAGGAAATTTGACTAGAGATTTAAAATTACATCATAAGTGAAAATATATCCCTGGTTGTGCAGACCTTGATTATTATTATGATCTTTTCAAATCCTCTCTTGCCACAGCAGCCTGTGAACTTGTTCACCCAGCAGCCAGCTGCCATGGCAAGAAGGGCTCTCGAGACCACCCTCTCTAGCTCTGTGAAGTTCTCATGGGCCAGGCTGTCTTTTTCTGGATGTCTGCATGCATAGCCTCTGCTACACTCTGAACATTTGTGCCTGCTATGGTCTGAGTATGTCATCCTGAATTCAGTGTGCTGGCTCTAGTGCAGCGATGTAAGGAGGTAGGGATTAAGTGGGCCAGGTTTCACTTTGGGCTCTGTCCAAATTAATAGATGAATGCATTTATCATAGGAGCGGGTTTATTCTCATGAGCTGTTATAAAGCAAGGCTACTCTTCATGTTTTGTCTCTTCTACACACAACTGCTTGCCTTTCTGCTCTTGTGCCATGCTAGAAAGCAGCACAAGGCCCTTACCACATGTGGCTATCTATTCTTGGACCTCCCAGCCTTTAAGAACCAAGGGTCTAAATAAACTTCTTTTCATATAAATGACTCAGGGTCAGGTATTCTATTATAGCAAAAGAAAATAGACTAAGATAATATCCCTTTATAGCTCATGTACTGAAATCCTAGCTCATAGGGTGATGGTGTTGGGAGAAAGATGTTTTGGAGATGGTCAGGTCAAGAGAGTGGAGTCCTCTTGAATGAGATCAGTATCTTTATAAAATAGGCCCAAGGGAGCTCATGGACAAATCATGAAAATACAATCATTGAGGAACCTCACTAGCTGCCACATCTACTGGTGACTTGGTGTTGATTTTCCCAGCCACCAGAACTGTGAGAAATCAATGTTTGGTGTTCATAAACCACCAAGCCTATGGTATTTTGTTACAGCAGCCTGAATGAACTAAGCTTTTATTTCCAAGGTCAACTAGGTAGAGCATGGCTTCAGCCATATCTTCTAAGTCCATACTCTAGAAGCAGGAAAGAAGGGGGATGAGCAAAAAGGGGATCAAGGACATACTCTGGCTACTTTTCAGGAAGAATCCAGGAAGATGCCTCATGAAATTTCCTTATTCATATTATTGGACAGATTTTATACACCAGGCCACACTAAGCTTTGAACACATCTAGAATTCATAGATCCTCTCATGTGGGAAGAAGATTATGGATGTGGGGGAGGACATTGTAATAAGCAATGCTGCTGGTTTGCATCTGTGACTTTGTATTCTCTGGTAGGTTGTTCTTGTTAGGTGCTGTCAAGTTGGGTCCAACTCATAGTGACCCTGTGTGCAACAGACAAAACATTCCTTGATACTGTGCCATGCCTGGCACTACTGTCAGTGCTTTGCTGCTGTTCATAGAGTTTTCAATGGTGGATTATTTCGGGAGTAGATTACCAGGTCCTTTTCCCTAGCCTGCAACACCCAATATTCCCAGGCAGTCTCTATCCAAGGACTAACCAGGCTGACTCTGCTTAGCTTCTGAGATCAAGCAGGATCAGATTCCCCTGGTGATATGGCTGCAAACACCGGGTGGATAGGGAAATGGTATTTGATAATCCCCAAATTACGTCAGTGTTATAGCTTAGTCTACCAATAGTATGCAGCATTGTAAATGATAAAATTATTTTATCTAATATTTTGGAGATCATAGAGGAAAATAGAAAATGTCTTGAACTTTGCTATTTGCATCTCTTCTACTCTGTGTTCAAGCCAAAGACTGTTGGTAGTTGAAGAATATACCTTTACATGCTCTGTATCTGCATTTACTTCAATGTAGCACTACAGGTCATAGCACCGTGTCCTTTGGGGACATATTGGGCATGTCCTATGGGGAGAGGAGGGCAGAGCCAGCCACTCCCCTTCCCCTAGTAGAATTCTTCCAACTCCTAAAGTGAATTTCTCATAAGCCCCGAGCAACAGCCTTTCCAGCCATATGTTCATAGACTGGTCTGAGTATTGCCTTCTTTTCTTGTGGTCTGAATCTCAACAGCACTTACCATTCATCAAAACCTGGCCATACCAACTGGAGGCTTTACCAGATGACCCAACAAGAACTTGTCTTAATATATCTTGTCATCATTTGTCACTTTGAAGGACTCAGGACACAAGTGAGATTGTAACAGAGTCCCAAAGTCACTGTTGTGATTATGCATTGGTTCATTCCATCTGTTAGACAATTTTTCCCTAGGAGTATTGGGCATTGTGTGGCCTTGGACCTTTTGCTCTCAGGTATAGAGGTCCATATCAGCCTCTGAATTATTAATTAGAAGCAATGTGACCAAAATTTAGATTGCCACATGTTTTTCCTTTCTCCTCCTGTTGTTATTGTTAGGTGCTGTCAAGTTGGATCTGACTCATAGTGACCCTATATACAACAGAACATAACACTCTCCTGTACTGTACCATGGGCTGGGATTTAGCTCAGTTGGTAGAGCACTGCTCTGCAGTCTCTGAGGTCCCGAGATTGATTCCCAGCACCGCAAAAATGGGAGAAGGACGTGGCAATCCACTCCCTAGGAAATCCCAAAACAATCAGCCATTGAAAACCCTATAAGGGTCACTATGAGTTGGACACAACTTGACAGCACCTCACAACAACAACAGTACTGTACCATGCCTGGCATTATGTCAGTGCTTCTCTACTACTCAGAGGGTTTTCAATGACTGATTGTTTTGGGATTATTTCAGGAAGTGTACTGCCAGGTCCTTTTCTCATTTTCTGGAGATTGAACACAGGACCTTCAGAAAGCACAGAGCAGCGTTCTACCAACTGAGCTAAATTCCAGTCCCCTTCTTCTTCCCAATGACTTTTTATTGCAACGTAGACTTTCTTCTCTTGACCAAAAAGGAAAAAAAAAATTCACCTGGAATTGTTTTTTTATTTGTTTGTTTAGTTGGTTGATTTGGTTTGGTTTTGCTCTTCCCTGATCTTCTTTAATAATATTACCTGAAATTATAGAAAATATCAAACTCAGAAAATAGTACATGAAATACCCTCATGATTTCCTTTTGAAGTCTCTGGTTCTGCTTTCTCACAGGTGCTTAGATATTTGCCTGAAATCTGAAATGTGCATCTGTGTGGCAGGGAAGAAGACTTTGACCACAACCTGAAAGATGGTTTTTTTTTAAGATTTTTACTTTTCCAGCCGGACACTGTGGCACATGCCTATAATCCTGGCAACCCAGGAGGCAAAGGCAAGAGGATTACAAGTTCAAGACTATAGGCAGTCTGCATAATTTAGGGAGACCTTGTCTCAAAAAGTAAAATAAAAAATGGGCTGAGGGTTCAGTTCAGTGGTACAATACTTGCAAAGCATGCAAATGTGAGGCCCTGGGTTCAACCTTCAGTACCACAAAAAATTAATTAATTAATTAATTAAATTAAAAAGATTTTTACTTTTCAGATAGAGTGTTTAACCATTCATATTATAGCACTATAGTGGTAACTGCATTTTATGATTTAGTTCCCCTTAAGCTGTGTATCAGTCTATTTTCACTCTTCTATTTGTCTCTTCTTTTAAATGACTCTGATTTGAATGCCCAGTTATGGATAAGATTTCTGCTTTTTAAGTGAAGTTTCACTAGGTTATAAATAGCTAATGACTCTCCAAACTCCTCTGCTTTACAGGAGAAATAATTTAATGAAGCTTCAGATTACTTTGTGTAGCTCTGTTAATGTAAATGAGTAATGTGTATTGATTTTTCACAGCTTAAAAATCTTTTTATTCATCTTGTTGAAGAAAGTCTGTTAAAGAATTATTAATGATGCAATAATTGCTTTAAGATCTATGACCTAATTAAAACAATAAATTCTTTATTACATCTTTATTTTAATTAGATGTACAGAAAGACAATAATTTTTACAAGAAATGTTGTGTAAAATAAAATTACCTCATTTAGAAATGCTTCAAAGAGCCCATAGTGGTGCTGCTCAGACTGAGAATCAGAATACTTTCAGTCCTAAGATGCAACCCTGGCTGAAATTAGTAATGTGGAGTAGACAATTTTGCACCTTTGGTGAAGTACAAGTTACCTATGTCTGTAAGTTTATGCTTCTAATTTTAAAAAATATGTATCCAATTATTAAAAGTGAGGATTTTTTAAAGTTTGAAAGGTTCTATTAAAGACAAGGAGGAAAATGAGCTTATTGTCATGGAAATTACCTCATATCAACTTGAGCTAATTTGTTTTTGTAGTTGTACTTTGCTCTGTTTCTTCAATTTGTAAGATGATGCTTTTTAATGATTTGTCCTGAATTGTATATATTGGGAAACCACCAAAAAATCAATAATGACCTTCTAGCTAATCGTATCTTTCTTTTCTACCTGGTTTGCTTCTTTAATTCATATGTATGATTAACTGAGGCAATGACTGTTCCATTATAAATTATGACCACTGACTTGAAGGAAGGAGGTTAACACATAAGTTTGTGCCTTGTGCTAAGCACTGTGTTGGGACCTCTCACAACCAAATCCAGGAAAATATCAGTTCCATTTTATAGAGAAAGGAACTGAAGTTTATGGATCTGCCACGATTTTGATCATCTAAATTGGGTGTCAGAAAACTATTGCCTGTGGACCTTATCCAATGTTGCCACCAGATTTTATAAACAAAGTTTTGTTGGAATGAGACACATCTATTTGTTCTGTGTTATCTTTGACTGCTTTCATGTTACAATGGCAGAGTTGAGTATAGAGATACTATCTAACCTGCAAAACCTAAAATATTTACTGTCCTTTATGGAAAAAGGTCACAGACCTTACACAATTACACCTCTTGTCATTCATTTCTAAATCCATGGTATAACATGTTTTAATTAAAATTACCTATCCTCCTTTTCTAGCATACTCTTTAGACTTCATCTATTTCTTTTTGCCTTCCTTTATTTTGACAACCTTACTATAAGGCCTTTTTTCCATGGAGCAACAGTTTGTCTCTTTTCTGGATTGTTGTTGTTAGGTGCCGTCAAGTTGGGTCCAAGTCACGGCGACCCTATGTAGAACAGAGCAAAACATTCCTGACAGTGTGCCATGCCTAGCACCATCTCAGTGCTTCTTTGCTATTAGAGTTTTCAATGGCTGATGATTTGGGGAGTGGACTCCAGGTTCTTCTCTCATTTTTTGTGGTGCTGGGGATTGAACCCAGGGCCTCCGAGAGCACAGAGTAGCACTCTACCAACTGAACTAAACCCCAGCCCAAAGTATTTCTCCTTTCCTGAATAGTCTGAAATAATAGTTGTCTAGCCTATTTCTCTTTTGGCTGTCATTATTTATTCAATAGTAGTCAAGTTATTTAACTTAATATAGCATATTGGACCTCAGCTAGCAAGAGAGTTATTATATCAAAGTATTGCTTTACTTCATTCATGTTGTTGTTCTTGTTGCTTGAATTTTTTTCCTTATGTTTTCCCACAGAAACATTATGGAAGTGCTGGAGAAGAGTTATAGGAATTTACAGTTTAGAAAGTTCACACTTGTCACAAATGCCCAGTTAGAATACTATCCTTTGTTTTGTGTAGGGAAAAGGGAGAGCAATGGCATAAGAAGGAGTATTTCTACCTTAAGACATATTAGCCAGTGGGCAGTATAATACTGAGCAGATACTCCTTCCTCATAGCCACTGTTCCTGATTTCTCTTCAGGAAGTTCAGTTGTATGGACTAGTTTATTAGCTCTCTAAAACAAGGGGCCTAGACAGCCCTGCATGAATAGATTCTGAGGGTTTGTACATGAGAAAAGAAAGGGCAGATAAATCCTAATTAGTTAAAAACTGGTTAAAGATAGTGAAAACTGGAAAAACTTAAAATGTATAAGAATAGGAAGTTAAAAATAGACTATTCATAGTGTGAAACAGTATGCAATATTAATAGCATTGAAATGGAAAAATTCATGACAAGGGGTCATAGCAGGTTCTTACATGTGTATGTTTAACCTTGCTAATGACTTACATTTTGTTTAATATATACATTAAACGTAAATAGGGAAAAAATATTGAACAGGTGGTACCTCAATGGTCATAGCTGTTACCTTTGGATAGATAAATGGAGTTATGATGGACTTTATTTTCTTTATTTTTCCCAGTAAGCATGAATTACTTTTTCCCCCTGGTAGTGGGGATTAAACTCAGGGATTTGCATATGCTAGACAGGCACTCTACTACTGAACTACATCCCCAACCTAGGAATTACTTTTATATTCATAAGATGTTTCTTTTTGTGAGATTGAAAAGGAGACAACTAGCAATGTTAAAGGGACATGGGACGTTCCCTTTCCTGTGAATCTGAAAAGTTTGGTAAACATGTGATGTGTCCATCTTTAGGTTTGGAGACAGTCTTAGATGTAGCTTGCCTGAACTGAGATGTGTTACGAGAGAAGGTTCTGGTTGTTTCCTCTCAAGTTCCAGGAGGCATTAGAAAAGGCAAATATTTCTATTTGTCATTGATGACCTCACTATGATGGTCTTTGAGGCTCCGGACACTGTCTATAAGACTATGTTGTTCCTTCTTTGCAATATTTACTAAGATTCATCCCTCAGTCAGGATGGTCATCTTGTCACTCTTGTCTTCTTAAACCAGCTAAAATTTTACCTTTTCTCTGTATTGCTCATAACACCTTCTCCACTGCCCATTTCCTACAAATCAATTTTTCTTTTCTGGTCCTATAACATTTCTATAACCCTTTTTGGGTATCCCTCCTCTTCCTCCTTTTTCTTCCTCCCCCCTTCCTCCTCCTCTTCCTACTTCTCCTCCTCCTCCTCTTCTTCTTCTTCCTTTTCTTCTTCTTCTTCTTCTCCTCCTCCTCCTCCTCTCTTCCTCTCTCTCTCTTCTTCTTTCCTCCTCCCTGTCTTTCCCCCCTTCCTCCCTCCCTTCCTCTGTCTCATACCCACTCCCCCTGTACTCATATAAGACCAGGTTTAAATCACATTTCCAATGCTTATAGTAAATATTTAAATCTCTGGTAATAGCCATATAGTTCTACTCCACTCAGCAAAATTTGATTTCCATTTCCCCTTCCAACTCAGTTCTAAGATATGGCTCATTCTTGTTCCCCACAAAGATCTTCGTGATACAGTTGTCTGGTTGGGAATGGAAGAGATGGTGGACCAAGAATGCCACTATAGCATATTTTCCTAAATTGTCACATTTTTAAAAATTTTAAAGTAATATACTAATGATTTTTAAGTCTAAGATGATACAATGCTCTCATAAACAACAAAAACTATGCAGTTGAAACGTTAGTCTTTGTTCTTAGACTTGCAGGAAAGATAATCAGATGATGGCACCATTTTGGAGGAGTCCTTCACCACAAGTGCCCATTGGCCATGTCCTATCCTGTCCTGCTCACTCCTCCTGCCCCTATTTTGAGGGGATTTCCTCCACCCTTACATGGGTGGGCTCTCACAAAATTTACCTGGCCTGATTTAATTCCTTTCTTCCTTTTCTGCCAATATGACAAGTCTATATAATTTCTAATTTGAGGATTTTGTTTAGATGTTCTCTGTGGTCATAACAGGATATGTAGTCTCTCAAAGGAGTACAGTTTAATGCATAGCTATGAAACTTGAATTACCGATTGTGTTCCTTAACTCTTCCATATCCTTATTTTTCAGTCCACTTGCTCTGTTAAAGATTGAACAAAGTGTTCCACTAAATGATTTTTTATGATAAATGAAGTATTTAAGCTAAATAACATGAGTTAAAGAAAAAGGGATGGGGCCCTTGAACACCTTATTAATGCCACAACACTACAGAATGGCTCCCTCTTCTGTTACACATCATCTCCTTGCATTTGTTGAGGAATGTGGTAGAATGGGGAAGAAAGAGAGAGAAGGTGTTGAGGGGATAAAAGCCCTGATGAAGAAAGTCAATACTGACCTATTTGTGAACTACCTGCCATCCTGGGCTTTTTCATAGTAAGGCTAACAATGTATTCTAATCAACTCTAAAGAAACTCATTTATAGACTTTTAAATAAACAGGCTGATACCTTCCTAAGTTGTCAAGATTTTCTGCTTTCTGATGACAGAGTGCTGTCTATTCTGTCTTCCACACTTCTACATACCTGTCTCATCATCCGTAAGTTCTTTGTGTTTAATTTGTATC
Source organism: Pedetes capensis (assembly GCA_007922755.1). Lineage (NCBI taxonomy): Eukaryota > Metazoa > Chordata > Mammalia > Rodentia > Pedetidae > Pedetes > Pedetes capensis. The sequence continues at coordinate 7,992 of VMDO01029363.1, read as the reverse complement.
AGTATTTGTGTGTAGGGGAGCAGAGTAGGGGGATGACACTTGGGGATGCTCTCAAAACAGAGAGGAGGAAACTATATTTCCCTAGCAGGTGTACCTATCTTATTGTCAGGAAAGAGAGGAAGAAGATTTACAAATCTGTGATCTCTTGCAAACATTCCTTGTAAAGCATGTATACTTTTCGGTTATCTTCCATTCCTTTGAAACCTCAAATAAATGTAATTTTTAAAGACAGGTTAAATTTCTTTAACTAGATAACAATAATAAGAACCAATAGTCATAAAGTGTCTGCTACACACCAGGTACTTTGGGGGGCATTTAACATATATTAACATATTTAAGTCTCAGTATTATTATTATTATTATTATTATTATTATTATTACAATTTTACTAATTTGGAAACTGAGGCATAGAAATACTTGTTCAAGATTAAATAGTAAGTGGCAGAATCAGGATTTGAACCCAGGAAGTTTGTTCTTAGCCATTAGGCTATACCATTTCTTTTTTTTTCCCCTCCCTTTATTGGTAAATGATGGTGGGGTACAGAGTAATGCAGCATTGGCTTTTTCCATTATGCAACTATTACATCACTTTTGGTACACTTTTATCAACCTATGAGGTTTATGGAACCTTTTGATTAATATGTAGTAAAACTCATGTGCATATTTGGGTTATGTTCTCTTGTTTTTCCCATGTACTCATGAAGTTGCATCATTTACATTGAGATTATCTTCTTCCCCTTTATCCCTCTACATTGATTCTTCTCTCCACCCCACCTTCCATAATCTTCACTTCCCTTTGCTAGTTCCCTCCCTTCTTTCTACTCTTTATATCGTCCCTTTTACACTAAGTTTAATTGTGCATTTTTGTGTATCAATTTAGCTATACCATTTCTTAAAAATAAAAGAAACAAGACTGACGACATGGCAAACACCTGTAATGCCAACGCTTTTGGGGGTGGAGGCAGGAGAATTGTGAGTTCAAGGCCAGTGGCAGCCTGTGCAACTTAGCAAGATGCTGACTCAAAAAAAATTGTGTGTGTGTGTGTGTGTGTGTGTGTGAAGGGATGTGGCTCAGTGGTGGAGCACTTGCCTTGCATGTACGATGCCCTGGGTTCAATCCTGTAGTATGAAAGAAAGAGAGAGAGAGAGGAAGAGAGAGGGAGGAAAGAAAGAAGGAAGGGAGGGAGGAAGAAACAGAACCATTTTCAATGGCTGTTAAGTATGTTTGGGTCTGTATGATCTGCAGGCAAAATTCATTTCAAAAGATATTGAAAGCCAGGCCCGGTAGCTCACGCCTGTAATCTCAGGAACTAAGGAGGTGGAGACAGGAGAATCTTAGGTTCAAGGTCAGAGGCAACCTGCATAACTTAAGGAGACCTTGTCTCAAATTAAAAAATAAAAAAGGACTGGGAGTGCTGCCCAGTGGTAGAGTGCTTGTAAAAATATATGTAATGCCCTGGGTTCCACCCCCTAGTTACACACACACACACACACACACAAATAATAAAATTAAAAAAATTTTTTAAATTGCAATTTAGTCATGTATGGGGCTCTGGGGTTAATGTTCTGGCATTTTTTTTCCAAAGAGGAAAAATCTACTCCTAATTTCAGATTGTTTAGAGGCTAGTAGAGACATTAAGACAGCACACGAAATATAACCTTTAGAGAACAAAGAAGTAGTAGAAGAATAAGCAGGTCACTCTGACAGTTCCAGTGTAGCAAAAGATGCAGTGGTCTCTGGTAAAACTCAGCATGACCACATTCTGTCTTTTCTTACAGTTTATAGATCCTATCTACCATGTTTTCCAATGTTCAGTGTAAAGGCAGAAGGACATTATTGTCCATTTTGTACCACAGAGGTGGTCTTAATTTATCTAAAGTGTGTAACTCTTAATTACCAGCCTGTCTTGACTCCAAGGTTTGTGACATGTGCTTCAGTACTTGCCTGGAGTCATAAAACAAGACTGAAGTAGGAGACACTGACTGATAGCTGATAAATCGCACCTTATTTATTACTTAAGGTAAATGTTTTCTGAAAATGATTTTTTCTACTTTTGTGTGTGTGTGTGTGTGTTTGTGCCTTACTCAGAGTCTTTGATTTGTGAAAATACATGACTGTTGAGTACATTCTTGTGTTTGAAACAGAAGTTTAGTTTATGCTTCTCCTACAAGGCTTTAAATATTTCTGACAGTTTCTGAGTCTGGTAACAATGCAAGTGTTAAGAAATAACACTGAGGATGCACAGATGAAGTGACTATCATGGAGCAAAGGAGGGCATAATTATTATGGACTATTTTTGTAGGTTGTTTAGTGTCGGGGGGGTTGGCTCAGGCCCAGCAGGGATCAGAGCCTTGCACTGACACCAGTTGGGTGTTGGGAACCCTCAGGATCGGGATGGGAGCTTGGCCAGAGGTGCCAAAGAAGGATTTCACGGGACCTTCTAAACAAAAGGGAACAGGAACTTTTATTAGGTTGCTCCTATAGAGAGAAGCAGCCAGCAAGCAGTCCTCTAGGAGAGGCAGCTCAGATGCTAGCAGCACAGGATGCTGCTGCCTCAGTGATGTTATAGCTCTTATGCTATATAGCTCTGATGTTTCCTAGGAGGTGCCGGAGGTCCTCTGGTCTTGCCTCCTCTCGCAGCTCACTTTTTCTACCCTCCTCCTTCCCAGTCTTGGGAGGAATTGGAGGGTGCTTCATGTCTTGCCAGGTGTTTTCTGCTCTTCGGGGCCCTTGAGCTTGACACAGTGGCTTGATTGAAGTCTGCCACAGGATTGGGGAGTGCTGGATCAAGGGGTCTGGATAGCAGGTGGAGAACAGTAGGGTTAAAGGCAGCATGCAAAAAGGGTGATTTGGGGGTACACTTTGGATAGGTGGGTAGGGTGTGGAGTAGTTCAGTCATAGATGTTCCTTTGGGAGTCAATCAGGGTGCTCGGGCTAACCAATCAAGGTGGAGGTGGTCAGGACAGGGTCTAGCTGGTCAGGGACCATCTTTAATCACTTGATAGGAGGGGGAGGAGTGAGTGACCAGGATGTAGGCCAGGGGTCAGCCAAGGGTCACTGGCCCTGGGGGACAGAGATCAGTCCCCCAGGCTGGCCAAAGAGACCCTGGTCAGGGGGTCCTTTCTAGGAACCCCCAACAGTTTAGGGCTGTTGTTTTGTTCTGGTTTTGTCATTTATTTGTTTTGCTATGCTTTTCAAGCTCCAAGCTCCAGAAGTGACTTCTTCACCCTCCTGACTTGAATGATGTGACAAAGGCAGAGAAAGCGTGTCTGGCAAAGAAAACAGTATCGTGCAAAGTTAGAAATCTATAGGCCATTTGGGGCCAATCCAGATTACCAAGTCTGACTGAAATGTGAAATAAATTGCTGTACTAATTATGGACCTAGACTGATGAAACACAAGCTGGCATTTGGCTGTGTTTTGTGACTGTTAACATTTATGGGTCACTGTCATCTGGGAAAAAATTCTCTGAGAATAACGTGATAAGGGTAGTTCTTTAATACAACAGGCTAGCCTAGAGGTTAAAAATTAACAGGAAATAACATTATATGTTAATTTTGAGTCTAACTTGCCTCTGTGTTTCATTCCAAGCTTATTTTTACCCAGTAACTTAGCATACCCCTCACAAAGTATTCTAAGCAATTTAAATACACATTTGTTGTTGTTGTTGTTAGGTGCCATCAAGTCGATATCTGACTCATAGCGACCCTACATACAACAGGCGAAACACTATTGTCAGTGCTTCTCTGCTGTTCATAGGGTTTGCAATGGCAGATTGATTATTGGGAGTGCATTGCCAGGTCCTTCTCCCAAAAATACAAATTTAGGTATGCATAATTACAGGTATCTGGATAGGGTTAGATGTGTAGCATTTCATAGCTGAATTTAAGTTTTTAGATCATCTGCTGGTTTGGATTGTTTACTCCTTTGTTTTCAGTTAGTGCAAACAAATGAACAAAAAGAAATCAAAATTTGACTTACTAAAATTCTGAGTTTGTCTTCAAAAGGTGTTCAGCCCCGCAAATATATGAGCAGCATGTGGACATGTGTGATATTCTCTGTGTGATATTCCAGGATATAGACATCCAAATAAACTGAGTTGGGGTTCTTTTTTTCCATCCTCAGAGTAAATATTTTCTGTATATTATAGAAAAGAATGGCTAAATATGAATAGTTGATTATATGGATGAAGTCTATTTTTCTTTGCAAACCAAGCCAATTACAAACAAGACTTAAAGTCCTTTGTGTTTTTGTTTGAAGACCTAGTCTACTTAAAAAAACACCACCACAACAATAATACTTATCTGTACCTAACTCTAATATTTATTAAAAATATTAATATGTTTAAGTATTTAAACACATTATTAAAATAGTTACCGTGCTTATTAATTTCTAATGTAACACTTAATGAATGAACTTTTGAGAGAACAATACATCCTTGCTCCTTAGTAAATGCATAATTCTTAAAGTTTAAGCCCACTGAGGTGTTGCTATACAGATAAGCAGAGCCTAAAGCAATGGGTTTTTAATGGCTATTGAAAAGGCAAAATGTAAAAGTAACCATTCTTATAAATATGAAAAGCATTTCTATATCAGAAAAGTATCTAAGTTGATTCCAACATTCATAGAGTAAAGTACATTTCTAATCTTCTTTGCTGAGTTGAGTAACATCAAAAGAAGACTGAGGAGGAGACCATGGTCTCCAACAGTGAGGCAGGGCCAGGTGTCCCTCATCTGATGCCAGGATGGATAGCCAGGGACCAGCAGAGCAAGGGACATCTCCTTGGGGGCTAGTGAAAAGCAAGGATAGCACTAGACCCAGAAACCTTTTGGACATCTTTCTGCCAATATTGGAATGGTTCTGCAAAAACCAAGAAAGAGCAATCCAGAATCAATTTGACTTAAACACCAAGAGGAAGTTATCTAAATGGGCGTGTATTGACATGAAATATAATACTTTAAGGTCAAAGTAATGAGAAATGTTTTTATTGGAACATTAGCATACTTTACATCCTCATTGTCTCTTGCAGTGTGGGTGCACATTGACCTAGTTCCAAGTACTCCATGTAATGAATAAAGTTCACATTTGTGGTACTACTCGAGCAGAGGGGAGGAGTTGTGAAGTCAGGGAAGGTTACTCTACAGAGTGACTGAACCTGAACTCAGCCTCATGAACCTGAGTGATGACAGGAAGCCCCGGAAGAGCTGTCCTCAAGTTTAACTCAGCTCCCTTCATACTGTGCCATCTCTGTCATAGCCTTCTATAGCCAACCTTCTCACTGCCAGGCACCATCAGAAAGAATGTATATAGGCAAAGTAGGCCAAGTTGTTCCTACAAGGTAAAAAAAATCTGACCAGTTGTAGATTTTACTTTATGACCTGACAGCAAAGGAGGTTCATGCAAACCCCAGAGTAGCTTAGAACTCTAGAGAAGAAGAGACCACACAACACCATATGATATGGAGCCTTGTACAGTGCCAGATTTGATTCTATGTGAAACATATTTTGGTGATATGTTAGAAAAAGCCCATGTGGAATTAGGGATGCAGAAATAACTGCTTCATCAGTGCATGTTCACTCATCTCTTAGGAAAAGACTAGAACAACTGCATATGAGGAATACCAGGTCTCTGACAGTCTCAGGAATCTGCTGAGCTCAGCACACTCAACCCCAGAAAGCTACAAGCTTTGTTCCCACATTACTGACAGCCTTTGCAAGCCAATGGGCTCAGGGTCAGATGGTTACACAATGCTTCTCATAAGTGAGCCAGCAGAACCAAGACCGGAAGGGCAAGAATGCTTACGAGCACAACTGTCACACCTGGGAGACACTCTCCAGATGTGTCCTAGCCCTTGTTTTGGCATTCCTGTTGAAGAGAATTTGCAAGTCTCGGAAGAAGGGCTCAGGGCCCAAGGTATAGGACACAACTATGAAGTGATTTATTATTGCCCAGGTTCCCCCACTGCTATTCCATGCTGACTACAATTATTTGTTGATTAAAGAGTGGCCAGACAGTGTTGGCTTGTGCTTTTAGCATTAATAGATGTAAATACCCTGCGCTTGAATTCAGTGAATTGTTTTGAGTGGTTGAGGCCATTGCCCCTGGGTTGACATCTTTCTCACAGTTTGGCTTCTGGAACAAGGCGGAGTTCAGACATGGTCTCCTGGTGTGAAACTTCCTGCCCCCTCCACCTCACACACTCATGGGATCCAGGTAGTAGCATCTTCTCTATACCCCTTATACCACTACCCTTCCTCCTCAAAATTAAATTCTATTGTGCAATTCCCCACTATCACTTCACTTTTTCATGTCATTATATTTCAGCTACTTTTTTTTGTTTGTTAACTTATCCCTTATTCATTCATTGTCTCACATCTATCTTTTGAGGTCACTGTACTAGATATTTGGGAGGAAATGTACACACAGTCACTACCCCCGTATTCACAATCTCAGCAAGTCATTACAAATATGTCTATAAAGTATGTGTGAGACTCTGAGTTCATCCCCCAGTACCACAAAAGTAAAACAATTCAATGCAGAATCTCCTATTTAATAAGATTAGTGAAAAATTTAATTATGTAAAAGAATCATCAGAGTGAAAAAGTTTAAAAATATGGAGAAAGGGCTAGACAAAGCTGCTTACATCTCAGTGGCCAAAACTTATTATGTGCCCAGCCCCATTTCTGTTCCCAGTAAATTCTGTTAGCAAAATTTAAACAGCAAAATGTATAGAAGGTAGACTACAGGGCATTCGGGGAATTGAGGAATTTTCCTGGGCTAAGTTACAAAAATAAGCTTGTGTACATATCTTAATTCCATTTCAGATTTCAGGAATGGAACCAAATCTGGGCCTATATTTCAGAAATGTGCTTCAATCATAAAATAAACCAATCTCCTCTCAAGAGTGGTAAAAACGGTACCCACAGTAGGTTAATCTGGATATTACTTAGAAATCTCATTAAGTGACAAGTAACTATGAGCTAAATAGGAAAGATGTTTGTTTTTCTCACACACAGCAGAAGGCCAGCAGTGGGTCACTGCTGTAGGTCCATGGGCATCAGGAGGGTATTTTTCTCCTTCTGCCCATTCTGTTTTAGGATATGGCCTCTCTTCTCCAAAGCATGATTATAAAATGGTTCCTGGTGCTCCAGCTACGACATTCATTTTCCATGTGGAAATTGGGAAGAAAAGGAGGGAAAGGCACATTTGAGAAGCATATTTTCTAATAACCCTATACAACAAGTGCTTACATCCCAGTGATCAAAACTTATTTTGTGATCTGCCTCATTTCTGTTCCCAGTGAAATCTTTTAGGAGAGTTTTGAGGGCAGAGTGGAGAAGGGGTAGACAAGCAGGTTCCATGGCTTCCCAGTTGAGACACTCAGAACATCTTAGAACCGCTTAGGAGTGGGAGAAGGTGTGTGGGAATGGAAGTTGGGAGGCAAGTGAAAGAGACAAAGGTCTAATGATTCTCCCCAGAAAGACCTAGGGGCTGCCCCACCATAACAAACTTAAGCAGAATATTGTGACTGACACTCAGAAGTTGCCACTAAGAAGCTTCATCACTTGTTTCTCCTTAATTAACTTCAGTTACAGAAAACTTGAATCACATTTTGTATGCATATATATAAAGTACATGTATTTTTGTATTTGTATAGATTTCTAGTATCTACTTCTCGACATAAGCATCCAAACCTGTATATTCCTATCACAGAGAATACCTGATATGACATTTTGAAAATAGTAACCCAAGAACAAACTTATTGATTAATTTGAAATATTCATTCAATATATTTGGGAACCTTTTATTTAAAAAATAGGTTTCCATAAGCCTTTGTTTCAGTTTTTCAAGATGGTCTCTGACTTGCCCTCCACCAAGAATACATTTGATGTCTTATTAGAATAAATACTGGCATTAGAGAAAGCTTACATATGAACATGCATAACTCTTTAAATATAATTCCATGGCCTCTCAAAAGCAGAATGTGGAA
>VMDO01029362.1:0-22724 GCA_007922755.1 Pedetes capensis | reverse complement strand
TTTTCTTGTCTTTTTAAGAACTTTTTGCTTCCTTCTTGAATGATATCTTTTATGTCGTGCCACAACTCTTCTGGTCTCCTGTCATTTGTGTCTAATGCATTAAACCTATTTTTGAGGTGGTCTCTGAACTCAGGTGGGATATACTCAAGGTCATACTGTGGCTCTCGTATACTTGTTCTAATTTTCTTCAGCTTCAGTTGTGATTAGATGTATATAATTATTCACTGTCTTTCCACCATAGCACAAGGTTCATAAAGATAGAGGTTATGTGTTTCTTTCTGCTTTATCCACATTAGTGAGCCCAATGCCCTGCAGACAAAAGCTAGTCTAGTACGGGTAGGAAGAGTGACTAAAGCTGCTTGGCACCATGGTAGGAAGGGTAGGTGTTAGGCATATACAGCTTTTCAAAGACACTGTGTTTGTCCTGGGGAAATGTTGCACCCCCCAGAGCGTCTGCCTCCATTGATACTCTGCACCCCCTCAGTCTCCAGCAAGGGAGATATCAGAGAGAATCAGATCCTGGGGCTTTCTCCACCCCATTTCTCCAAGTCCCACTTCTTTCCCACAAGAATCCCAAGGCTGGCCCTGCTTACATTCAAGAATAGAAGTGAGCCAAACTATCTTTCCACCAATTTCCATTTCTCTGTTGAGTGAACTCTGTTTATTGATTTATTTATTTACTTATTTTGCAGAAACTATTTTAATTTTCATTGGTGTACCCAGGTTTTGGCCCCTAAAACATTGATCTATGTTAATTTTTTAAGATAGGTCATTTGAACAGAGGAACAGAACAAATAAAAACAGATATCTGCACAGTTGTTCCATAAACCTTGCCTTTTCTCTTGGCACTAAGCCTATTTTCCACCACCCAAAACATCATCCACTGAATTCCTAAATTCCTCTTTAGAACTTCCAAAGATCGTTCATCTCTGAAGTGTTTGACTTTTAAAAGTAATTTTTTTCTTGTTTCTACCCAACTTTTTTCTACTCAACCTTGTTGTTGTTAGGTGCCATTAAGATGGATTTAACTCATAGCAACCCTAAGTACAACAGAATGAAACGTGACCCTACACTGTGCCATGCACACGATATTTTTATGTTTGAGCCCATTGTTGCAGCCACTGTGTTTCTTCTCATTTTGAGTCGTGCCACATCAGCAAAAGGAGGTCCCAGGGTTACTCCATTCCTGTCATTAAGGTTGACTCTACTTTGAGGAGGCAAGTCTTCCTCAGTCATCTTTTAAATGCCTTCCAGCCTTGGGGATTCATTTTTTGGCACTATATTTGACAGTGCTTCTCTGCCATTCATAGCATTTTCAATGACTAATTGTTTCAGGGGTGGGTGGCTGGGTTCTTCCCCCTGGTCTGTCTTATTCTTGAAGCTCAGCTGAAACCTGTCCACCATGGGTGGCTCTGCTGGTATCTGAAATGCCAGTGGCACTGCTTTAGCATCACAGCAATGCACAAATCCCCACAGCACGACAAACTTGACAGATGCATGGGGGTCTACTAAGCCTAAGTAATTTCAACTGAATTCCTATGCTCTATGTCATTTTTCATTTTTTTAGTATTTGGGATTAATATTTTTAGTCTGCCCAATAAATAATTCTTGTGCTAGCTTTGCTCCTTTGAAGCACCCTGAGAAAGATGTTGAACAAAACCAATTCTAAAACCAACATTAGATGTCAGCATGCATGTTGATATATTGCTAGGCTTATGTATCTTGTTTTCTAGGTTTTTATACTGTTTTTAAAAATATATGTGGCAAGGCTCTAGATATTTTTGAGATGATTTTTTTTTTCAGGAAGACCTCATCTAGCTCCAAGGTAACTTTCTTATAAACAATAGCATCTGCAGGTAAACCATTCAAAGTACTACACCGTTTGTCTATAAAGATGCTTTGGATGTTGTTCCAACTTAGCTGATGGCCTTCAATTTTTTTCCTGTTATCTTTTTGTTGACACAGAATTCAAATTATTAATTCCAAGATTTTATAATTGGACTGATGTTGAAATTTTGTTTTAATTAATTATTCACTTACTTCATGAACATATATATTCGGTACCTATTGTGTGCCAAACACTGTGATGTGTTGGGCTAACAGTGGTGAACAAAACAAATTATTCTCACTTTCATGGAGCTCATAGTCTAGGGGAAGACCAACATTAATCCAAGAACAAAAATGAATGGAGAGTGGATGCTGTGGCTGAGGTCAGCGAGGGATGTCTTTAGTGCAGCAAGAGCCTAAAATACTGGATTTGAGTGGAGCCAGAGCTGTGGTCTGCAATGGGCAGAGGAGTTTGCAAAGCAGTGCTTTGGGGGAGGGGATTAACAAAAAAACTCCAGCTGTAGAATGAATACCACAAGGCCCAGCCATGATTATTTATACCTTTTTTATAGTGACTTTTTAGGATCCATTTAGATCATTGGCCTTCATGTAATGTATATCACCTAGTTCCACTATTTCTTTTTGGGGATAGGGATACTTGTGTTTATCCTTATATAATTGAAGAACAAAGTCATCTTCAGTAACATTATATTTTAATTAAATGACTTATTTTTTTAATATAGATCTTTGACATAATCTCGACAGGAGAGTCCAGCAGACTTTAACCATATCCTTCTAGCGCCTTCATCTAAAGAAATCTCTGATGCTGTCCCTTAGTTGCTAGGATTTGTGACTTTAAAGTATAGAATCTCTTAACATTACATCTTATTTAGCTTCACGACGAGAAAATAAAACTTGGAAGAGGGAACTCATATAATATCTAACTCAAAAAAGATGACCATTAAATCAATATGTTAAATTTAGAGCCAAACCTGACAATTATTTATCCTGTAGACACAAAGCCTTGCATTACATATTTATTGGAGGAATAGACAAAAACCTGATATTCTACTTACCAGGTTCATTCACACCAGTTTTAATATTCCAACATAAAATTTCCCTAGTAATTGATCTCCTCAATTACTACAGAGCTGTTTTTTCCTGAAGGCTGAAGGACCTGAACTGCTTCCTTCAATCATGAATTTTATTGAGCACATCCCACAAGAAAGACAAGTCAAGAGCTAGCATGAGATTAGAGCAGCCTCCTCAAGTGCCCCAGAGAACTACTCAGCAGTTAAGTGATTCTCTGCTATTATCAGACCTTCCATGGTCTCTGATAAATGGTAGGTTTTTATAAAGATGAATTTATTAAAAGAGGAAGATAAAACTGGGTGTGGTGGCACACATCTGTAATCCCAGCCACTTGAGAGGCAAAGGCAGGAGGATCACAAGTTCAAAGCCAAAGGCAGCCTGTGTAATTTAGCAAGGCCCTGCCTCAAGATAGAATAGTAAAAAATGGCATTCAGGTGTGGCTCAGTGGCACAGCACTTACAAAGCATGGTGAGACCTCGAGTTCAACTCCCCAGTACCAAAAAAGATAGGAAGATAAAAATGATTGTAATATAAATCCATTAGTCTGTCAATCTCTCAGTTTAAACATCAATTTCCTTGTTTCATGAGCAATATTACTTTGTTATTAATATCCCTGGAAATTTAAATTTTTACCCTGTTAAAAGGGGGAGAAAAATAAAGGATTTAGCTACCATGTGCAAAGCCTGTGGGGTTGGATCCCTAGCACCACAAAGGAAAAAGAGTAGGAAAATTTTTGATCAAAAGTTGCCTTAGATAACCTCTTACTCTCGTGGTTGACCATTGCTTACCAGTCTGTCTCTCTGTATGTGAAAACTTATCTGGAAAACAAACTAAACTTCCTGTTAAAACAAAAATGATAGCCAGGTGCCATGGAACACACCTGTAATCCCAACTACTCAGGAGGCTGAGGCAAGAGGATCAGGAAGCTGAAGCCAGAGGCAGCCTGCCACCCCTACTACTGCAAATACAAAAGAACAAACAAAAACAGAAATGAAAACTTTCTCCAGTAGAATCACTAAGAATTTGGCTGCATGCAGTAGCTCATGCCTGTAATCCCAGCAATTTGAGAGACAGGCTAGAAGATCATGAGTTCAAGGCCAGAGGTACCAAAAGGTACCAAAAGATCCTGCATAACTTAGCCAGACCCTGTCTCAAGATAAAAGAAATTTTAAAATGAACTGGGGGTGCAGCCCAATGGTAGAACACCTGCAAAGCATGTGCAAGGCCCTGGGTTCAACCCCCAAGTACCAGGAAAAGAAAAAAAAAATTCAACACGTTTAGGGCCTAGAGGAAGGAATACGAAATAAAAGGCGACCCTGCCTTTTCCAATTACTCTAAGCTCTAGACATTAAGAAATAAGCAACAATCTTTAGTTTTAATGTTTGTAAGGGCAGGATCTTCCTGTCTTCTCCTCCTTCCTCTCCTTACTCTCCCCTCATTGGAAAGAGAGTACATTCCAGGTAGACAGCTTGCCAGCCCTGGTTTGGCCTGGGTTTTCTGGCCTGCACTGTGTGGTCCTGCTGCCTAGAACTATTGCACCCTCTCTGCTCAAGGTACAAACGTGGCTTAGAGATAACCTCAGTCTCTCTTTGTCTGCTGAAAGGAGAGGTAAAAAATCTTCACAATGATCATTACAGATATACCCAGGTGAATCCTAGGCATAGCTTTTGCACGTTGAGAGTGATAAGGTAAACAGAAATTTTGTCAAAACCACAGCCAATGATACTGAGCACTTGAGGGAACACAGCCTTTTCAAGGATCTAGACTCCCAATAGGGTGACAGGCATGTACCCATTTACCTCCTGGAACACTGTCCCTGGTTTAAGGAAGACAGAAAAAAAAAATGGAATAAGGGCAGTGGGATGCAGAGAGACTATGGTGTCACAGAAGAATAGAGACGAAGAAAGAAATGGCTGAAATTTGATGATATTTATGGTCAGCTTTTAAAACCCTACTTAGATCACAGTCTCATTACAGAAAGGATATCTGAGTTTAAATGGACTTGAAATGCACAGAACAAGTATTAAATTATTGCCAATGTCATATAGATACAGTTGAAGCTATTTAACAAAAATCCTAAAGAAATTAAAGGTTTCTTTTAAGACTTCAGCAGATTTAAAAGTGCAAAATTCCAAGCCACTATATTGTTAATGAGACTGTTAGGTTTAGATCTGTTTTCTGTCACTTGTTTCTTAATAATGTAATGTTCACACAAAGGAGTCACAAAATTTGGCATTTTTCCCTTGGGTACAAAATGAGACCTAGGAAAGTATTATTGATCAACATGTTCTCTTTGGCACTAGTGACAAACATTGTGAATTAAAATTTCAGTGAAATTATAAATAATTCTTGACTTCTTTCCTCATTTCAAGCATCCTCTTCAGTAGTGGATTTTTTTTTAATAATTACTGTTTACAATGTGGAGTAGTGTAGTGACAGTCACTCTTTTCTGTATTGCACTACCAAGCTTTTTAAAACAGGATAATAACATAATAGAAGAGTTGGTCTTTACTACAAAGTGCTTCAGGGGTATATGTATATAAGTGTGTGACTATGCCTAGATCTATTTCAATTTAACAAATATATATTGAGGACCTCTTCTAAGGTATTGTGCTGTTTTCTGAAAGATTGAGAGAGAAACAGAATATGAACTATGTCCTATGAAATAACATAATCACTTTAAAGACACCATCGTCTGCAGCCATAGCCCCTTGGCATCCAATCTCATCAGATCTTAGAAGCTAAATAGAATCAGGCCTGGTCAGTACTTGGATGGGAGACTACCTAGGAATACCAGGTGCTGTAGGCTTGGGAAAAGGACCTGACAGCCCACTCCCCCCAAAAAACAATCAACCATTGAAAACTCTGTGAATGACAGGGAAGCACTGACAATAGTGCTGAGCATCGCACAGTGTCAGATTGTGTCTCATCTGTTGTACATAGAGTCACTAGGAGTCAGACCCCAATCAATGGCACCTAACAAGAAAGACACTGTTGGTACAAGAAACAACAATCAATATCATTTACAACAAAGAGCAGTTTCAATTCATGTTTTCTTCGGAATTTCATTAGTGAATATTCTTTCATGAGTGTGCAAGTGGGCAGATGCAGGTCCCTTGTCTGTTCTCTTCCGTTCACTTTGCACCTGGCACAGTGCCTAACTTATATTTCGCTCTCATAATTAATTTGCAGTAAGTGTATTAGTAAATGAAAGTGAATCATAAATGTGAGAGAAAAAGTGGCAATTGCTGATCAGAATAATGACAAAATTTTGGTGGATTTAAAATAGTCTCTTTAGCGTTATCTTTATACTACCGTACAGATAGCTATAATGTAAAGCCGAAGCCTTGAGATGCGTGGCTTGTAGTATGTGTGAATAAAAGGATTGCTTTTTTTATTATGTGAAGGGAATAGTCTGAAAGAGGAATGATCTCTTCATTGGTTAAGAGAGAACTAGAATTACTAGGTAGGAGTAATTTTTTCTCCCCACCACTGCAACCCTAGAAAAACAGGATAGACTTCCCAAAGGATGTAACTGGGCCATTAACTGAAGATAGGGTGCCATGGAAATATTCAAGAAGAGAGTAACACAGAAGCACCATTGGGTTGCATGTTCACCTTGCCTCTTAAGAGTCCTTTGAGTCAAATGTTCTCATTTTATGATGCCAGTAGGCAGTATAGTTTAAGAATCACTTAAATATATTAATAGTACTTTATGATTTTTTATTTTATATTGTCAAATAAGGAACATGAAATGAGATTTGTGTACAGGAGAAATTCTGTTTAAACTATGTGTTTCTCAGTGTATTTTAGATTCTTTAAATGCTAATTAGCATCATGTGGTATTAGCAAAGAGCTCGAAAGTGAGGAAGAGTTTGGCTGAAAGCCCTGGTTTACCTCTGGCTGTGTTCCTTGGGCAAGTTATCTAATCTCACTTGGCTCAAGGTTCTCACCCATAAAATTGGGGTGATAGACAGCTTGATCTCTTTGGTCCTCTTTAAATTCTAAAATTTTATAAGACATGTATGATTTTCTCCTTTAATTAAATATATTTCTACAGAACCATATAATTATGTCCTTTGGTAGGTTTTTCTAGAAATATTTTGCCATGTGTACCACAACCACATAATAAAACATAATCCAGAGTCATGCTCTCCCAAGGGAAAAGAATACAATTTTTATGTAATTGAGAAAATGTGGCTTTTTTCTACTTTTTATTTTTGTCCTCTTGCATTGCCAGAGAAAAGCACTTTATTTTGTAACTGACATTTGGAGCTTATCTTGATGACTTTATTTTGATTTATGGAGACTTTGGGTTCCACTGGGAAGAACCCTTACATGTAAAATCATGGTATTTCTGTGCTCTTCCTCTTTTGTGCTTCACCACACTGGCCTCTTCTGTGCTAATGTTCTGACCCTGCATGGAAGAACCTTCCTCCCAGTTCATTACTCAGATGCACACTTTCACTTTGCAATTATCATTTCTAAAGCTAAAATAATTTGTACCCCTCTTCTTCACTAAAACTATAAATGCTCACTGATTTATTCAACAAATATTGTCTACTCCATGCTAAGCATTATTTTCTAGGTATTTGTGATACAGTGATGAGCAAAATAGAACTGAAAAGAAAAGCCCTGCCTTTGTGACAGCTATATCCTGTGGAAGAAGTGGGGCAGTACATTAGGAAATACGATAAATACTTTTTCTTTTGACGGATAGAATGTGGTGCTAAGAGACAGAGTGGAGTCAACGTGAGGCTCAGATTTTCGGCTTTGGGAACTGGAAGGATAGAGTGGCCATTTTCTGAGGTTTTCTGAGATAGGAAAGCTGCAAGCTGAACAAGGCTTTGCTATGGGTTGGGGAGTGAGGGCATGTGACAGAAGCAAGTCTGGGACATACTGAGTTTGGTATGCTACTGAATGTCTAAGTTAGGATAAGTAGGTAGCTGGATCTATTAGTCTAGGTGAAACTACAAATGCATGGTATTGAAATTGCATGGTATTGAAAGTTACAAATGCATGGATGGTATTGAAAGCATTGAGACCAGATGTGATCACTTATGGAATGAAGGAGGGAGGGAAGAGAAGAGGACCAGAGAGTTACTACCTACAGGGGCCCTCCAAAATGAAAGGTCAGGGAGAAGAGGAGGAAGCTACAGAGAAGTGGAAGGAGGACACGCCAGGGAAGTAGGAGAAAACCAAAAGTCTGTGAGGTGCTAAAAGCCAAGTAAGGAATGATCTCAGATGTCAGATCACATGATCTCAGATGTCAGTGATAGATTAAGACAACAATCAGAACTGACCATTGGATTTAGCAACAGATGAGCAAGACGTGCTTCTTTTGAATCCATATTTTATGTACACAGGAATCGTTAAATTAGTTTCTATTCCTTCTATTAGGGAGCTACTCCATATGGTACTGATATGATGCCTATCATCATTTGGAATTGCTTGTTTCCAAGAATGATGTATGACTGTGCTGTCTAAAGGTGAACCTAATTTCTACCTGAAAAATGTGGAATGAAACAAATGTTCATCATCCTCATCTCATAGCCATAGAACAGTGTTAGCAGTTGGGTTGGAAACAAAGTTGTAGAATAAGTTTGATATCTTTAAGTCATGAATTAATACACAGAGTAGAACATATCTTGCTTAATTAATTAATTCTAGACAAGAAAGCATTAAAATTATTTTGGAGACAGTTCTGTCCTCATGGGGACATACTGTTTTAGCAAGAGCCATATAAACGAAAGAAATAAGAAAATCTATGTTTGCACCAAAACTTACTAATATCCTTTTTTTTTAAAGGTCAAAAACTTGATTTAGTTTTCAGGGAAATGTAAGATGCATGTAAACATAAACAAATTACAAAACAAAACAACCATAATCTTACAGTCTAGAACCATGCCAAGACACAGTATTTCTGCAGATCAAAGAGTCCCGTCAAAGTGAAGAAGGACACCTGTGAAGTAGCAGATAAAGGGACTGAGTCCATTCCCCAAGGAAACTGCATTTTTGTGATAAGACTAAAAAAGAAAAAAACACTATTAAAAAAGACTAGAAACATGGAGGTAATTTAGCACCACCATGGATACTGGAAATATGTGGCACTCACATTGACTGCTTACCAAGATTCTTTACCAAAGGATTGAATAATATCTTTGAAAAGTAAAGCTGAATGGAACATAGAACTAGTAAAGTGACTTTTTGGTAATAAGTTGTTTGTTTTTTCAGTACTGGGGATCAAACCCAAGGCCTTGTGCATACTGAGTACATGCTCTATCACTGAACAAAACTCCACCCTGTAATAAGTATTTTCAAAGAAGGAAATGCATAGGGGTTTCTATGAAAGGGAACAGCAGTAGAGACAGTATAATGTAAAAGGTTTTTTTTTTGTTTTGTTTTGTTTTCTAACTGTATGTAGGGGTTGAACCCAGGGCCTCAAACACACTTTGCAAGTGCTCTGCC
This sequence comes from Pedetes capensis, assembly GCA_007922755.1. Classification (NCBI taxonomy): domain Eukaryota; kingdom Metazoa; phylum Chordata; class Mammalia; order Rodentia; family Pedetidae; genus Pedetes; species Pedetes capensis. The sequence continues at coordinate 13,337 of VMDO01029362.1, read as the reverse complement.
ACTGGGATGTGCCCCAAGCCCATTTTTTATTTCTTTATTTTGAGACAGGGTCTCCCCAAGTTATGTATCCTACCTCTAGCCTCAAACTTGGCACTTTTCCTGCCTCAGCCTCCTGAGTCTCTGGGATGAGAGGTGTATGCCAGCTCACCTGGTCCATTTTTTAAAATTAGAATATCATAATCTCTTGATTTAATTTGAAATGCTTTATTTTCATACATTTATTTGTATAAATTTATTATATAAATTCAAGTCTTTTGTAACAACTTGAAAATTTGGGTCAGAGGAAATAGATAAATAATCATTTACATTTCTAAAATAGAAAAATGTAAATAGAAATGAAATTATGATGATTGATCTTTTACTCCCTATTTAAACCCAGCAGTTTGTTTAGAAGTGAATCTCTCGGCTTTCAGTGATAATTCTTGTAATTGTCACAAATAACTTGGAAAGAACAGTGACAATGAAAGGGAAATCAGTATAGAACATATACATGCGCATACACTCACACACACTTCAACCTAAAGAATGTAAGTACAACCAATGAGAGTTGAATTATAACATGAAAAAGATGCATCATCTTGACCAACTATTTCTCTAACAAGTCTTGTAACCCATCTTCACTAAGCTCTGCCAAAATTAAGAAGCCATAGATAATACTGTTCATCTAATGGCAGCCAGAAAACAAGGGGATTGAGGCAGGGGTTGGGGTCCCAATATCCCCTTCCGGGGAGGCTCCCAGTGTCCTCACTTCCCACCAGGTCCCACCTCTTAAAGGTCCCACCACCCAAAAGCACCACAAGCTGGTGGCCAAGCCTTTAACACATTGGCCTCTGGGGGACACTTACCCAAATGGTGGCAAGTTTTTCAGGAGAGAAAGTCAGGATACCTGTGAAGTTCATGATAAAATATGAGAAGTACAAGAAATAGAGAAAAGAAATCAAGACAAGATCAGAGAGACAGAAGAAGGTTAGAGAAAATGCAGTCCTCCCTGGCCCACTACCACCACCAATTAGATTTCTCCTCTTAAAAGAAAAAGACAACATGTTTTCTTCCCCTGTGGAACAAGCAGGATGTTTCACAAATAGGGCTCAGTAAAGAATTAACATAAATGAATGCTTAAATGATTCTTTAAAAAGAGTTTAAAGCAATAACCCAGGAAGGTAAGATAAACAGCAAAACCATTTCAAAGGAGGGGCTATGTTCTTGCTGCCATTTTCATGTTTTATTTGAGGGAAGCAAGGGTTCAAGAAATAACTGTGACTTTGCCCACACGGAGCATAAAGGACCCTGACTGTTGAACGGTCATTTAGTAAAAATGCTTCCTTTTCCTAGTGGGTCTCCTACTTTCCCCCCTTGGTGAGACTCACTGGCCCAGCAGAACAGTGATGTGCATTGACCTCTCCTGGGCTCATGCAGACCTGTACTCTTGATGGGTCACGTAGCATTTCAAATGCTGGTAACAATACACTGTATGGTGCTCGGAGATAAATTAATTCACTAGCAATCTCTCCTTTCTCAGCAACATGATTCCAGTGACAGAATTCCGGCAGTTCTCTGAGCAGCAGCCTGCCTTCCGGGTGCTGAAGCCATGGTGGGATGTGTTTACCGATTACCTCTCAGTGGCCATGTTGATGATTGGCGTGTTTGGATGTACCTTACAGGTAAGTGCCTGACCCATGGCAAAAGTGGGGCCAGAGCAAGATGCAAAGTCAATGAACCTCTAAAAAGAGCTGGCTGTGTGATTTTTAATCATGTAAATAATAGTTGTTCTTCTCTGTATACAGCATGTATAATCATGGCAAGGAGCCTGAAACACTTATTTACTAAACTTTCCTAATAAGGTAAATATTGTACTTGTAAGATTTAAATAAGCTGAAGTGCTCAAGTAATTTTTGATGTCACTAACATCAAAGAGAGCCCCTTATCTTTCAAAGATGGCTTCATGATGAAGTATAGTATGTGTATTCACAATGCCATTATATGACCGAAATGGAAGTTTTTGCTTTTCTTTATCTGTTATGCTTAAGTCTGATACATTTTTCTGGAAGAACTAGTATTTTGGTCGTAGATTTTATTTTATCCAATGGTCATTGTTGTTATTGTTAGGTCCCATCTAGTCATGTCCAACTCATAGCAATCCTCATAAGGTTTTCAATGGCTGATGGTTTAGGGATTGCCTCAGGAGTGGATTGCCACATCCTTCTCCCATTATTACAGTGCTGGGAATCAAACCTGGGACCTCAGAGACTGCAGAGTGGCATTCTACCAACTGAGCTAAATCCCAGCCCCAACCCAATCCCAGTCCAATGGTTCTGAATTAAAATGTAAACAAATCAAATATATTCTGTCTAGATGCCATATTTGTATATTGAATACAGATGTTTTGCATATCTACTATGTGCCCAGCACCATACTTGGAGGACATGGATTTGGTTCATATCTAGGGGAGAACTAACTACACTGTAATCAGAAGTTGCATTACACTATGATACAGGCATTCACAGGAAGGAAGGGAGTACAGAGGAGGGACTCTGCTTAGCTTGAGAACAAGAGAAAAGGCAATGGTTGCATTAAAACTTGGAGAACCAGCTGAAGCTAGTTAAGGAGCAGGAGCTAGGGTGGGAGACGATGCCAGGAAGAGGAGAAAGCTCTAACTCGTGAATGTGAGAAAGAATACAGCATCACTGGGAAAGTGTCAGCAGGACTGGCACGGATTGGAAGTCTTTAGTGTGAGAGTCAGTGCTGTGCCGGTGAATGGAATCAGCCAAGGAGGTGGTGCATGAGATGGTGTCAGGAATAACACTGATAAGTGTGGGGGGGGGGAGACCAAGAACAGGCTGCTATAAGGAAAGGTGGAAACAAGGTAGGAAGAGTGTGTCAGAAGTTGAAGGAAGGTGAGGTTAATGAGGGCAGACAGTTGTCTAATTCACAGACCAAAAAGGGAAAAGTAGCATCTTAGCCCTTAGAAATCTTAGCTGTGTGTGGTTGGAAATGTGGATGGAAATTAGAGGCTGTGGGGTGGGTATGACTTTCAGGAAGATCACCTGGAAGAGGACCTAGGAAGGGAAAGAAATAAGTAGAAGTGGTGCATTGTGGAAATAAAAGACTTTTTAAAGTTGATTTTAATAATAATTACCACATAGTGTTTCCTATGTGTCCAGTACTCTTCTGAACATTTTACACATATTACAATTCATTTCTTCCTCATGACAGTTCTAAGATGTAGGTGTTGTTGTTATTATGAAGCACAGAAAGGTTAAAGAGACCTCCCAAGGTGAGTTGCAAAGCCCTTATTCAAATCCAGGCAGTTTGGGTCCAGAGTCCTTGTCCCTAACCCCCAATACCACGAAGACTTTTATTTGGTCACTAAAAACATTTTCCCCCTCTTACCCACACAAAAAAGGATACCAGTGGGAAGATAGAGTCTTAAAGAGAGAAAGCATAAATTTATTCATAAATAAAACAAGTAGTTATTGATGAATCTACTGTGTTCCAAGATCTATTCTACTAAGAATTATCAGTGAAGGAGGGAAAAATAAAAGACAGAAGCCTCAGCTATAAGGAGCTTAAATTCTAGGAGAAGAAATGAATAAAAGAAGCAAAATCAATTACTAAATCATATATAGTGGATCCTTGCAGATAACATTCTAAGACCCTCACTGGTGGCCTGAAACTGTGGGTAGTACCAATTCCATGTTTTCTCTCTTTGGCCTTACCATGGCTCTTAGCAACCTCAGCATGTGAGATTTTTTCTTTCCTTATTAAGTCAAAAACTTTCATCTTTTTGTTCAAGGAAGCACTTACAGCTTCTCTTTAGCACATCCAAATTGCATCACAACTCTTGTGCCTCATGGCCATTGTTACAATAAGGATTACTCGGACGCCGAGATATTCCCACAGTCGATCTGAGAACCAGAATGATTATCAAATGACTAAAACACCATACTACTCGGCACGGCATGCAGTTTAAAACTTACAAATTGTTTGTTTCTGGGATTTTCCATGTAGTTTTTTCTGAACACAGTTGACCATGGGCAACCAAAACCACAGAAAGAGAAATCATGGCAAAAAGGGAGCTACTGTAATATGTTAGAAGGTAGGGAGAGCAGTGGTAAAAAGAAAAGTAAAGCATGCAAGGAGGATAGAAGGTCAGCAAGAGAGTTAGGAGATGTGACCTTTGGCCAAGAAATTAAAGGAGATACAGGAGCAGGCCATGCTGAGGTCCTGGAAGGAGCTGTCCAGGCAGAGAGAGCAGCAAGAACAAGGGGCATAGAAATAAGGGGTCAACAGGATGCTTAGCCTTCTGCAGAATTTGGCTATTTTACTTCTTCAGCTTCCTAGCTCTGTTTCCCTGGAGAACTGATAAAGGCCGAATGTTAACTGTGTTATTAGACAACATTCCTCATGGTATAAATCATCTCTGATTGGTTGGCTGTACCTGAGCAAGGAGAATGATAAATGCCTGGTAGGAAGGCATATCACTGGACTTCCATGATTTTGATGATACTTGTAACTAGCATGTCCCTTGATACACCAAAGGTGTATCTCCTGGGTTACAAGGGATATTGGCTTCTTCAGGGCATAAGGTTTTAGTCCAGGGTAGTTCCTGAATCTGTGTAAGGTAGATGTCTTTTCCTTGTACCAGAGGTGATAGAGGAGATACTCAGAGAGAGGGCAACAATATGGACCACTACATAAACAGTTATGAAGATTTTCCCAAAGAGGGGAAGCCCAATGCTGGCAAATTGTGACTCTAGTCCTATGAGATTCTGGTGCCATGTGAGGTTTATGATAATCTTATTGATCTGAATGCTGAAGGGCGCCTAAGAAGACCCCTGATGGTATTCCAAGCAAGCAGGGATCTCTCTGGCATGTTGAAGGAGAAGCCAGGGGGCCGATGTGCTAGAGCAGTGTGAGTGAGGAGAACAGTAGTAGAAGATGAGGCCCAAGAGGGGGCAGGTGCGAGACCAAGGGCCTCAGCCACTGGGAGGTGGCTTTGCTGTGAGTGAGACAGGGCATGCCTGGAGGGATCTGGGCAGAGGGTTGTCATGATCTGATGTTCAGCAAGGTGACTACGGCTGTGAGAATACAGTACAGGGGAAAGGCAGGAAGCAATGTGATTATTTAGAAGGCTAGTGCAATAACCCAAGCAAGAGATGAATCAGATGGCTTGGACAGGAGTGGAAACAGTCGTTCTGGATACACTTTGAAGGAAAACACAGATTTGCTGGAAGATAGAATGTTACATGTGAGAGAAAAAGACACCAAAGATGACTCCAAGGTTTTTAGGCCTGAACAACTGAGGAAGTTTGTTTTTGAGCATGTTACATGTGAGATGTATGTTAACCACCCAGATTGAGATATTACGTATGCAGGTGGCTGTAAGACCCAGGGGTTCAGAGTTAGTGATGAGTGCTCATATTCAGGAGGAAGAAGGTGATGGGCCCAGGATCTGGGTGGGAGGATCCCCCTCAACTTGGGGGAGAGAGCATCTTCCACCAGAATGGGAAGGATGGCTGCAGGTACATTTTATTTGGAAGGGAGATAGAAAGATAGCAGTTTATGGTTTCTAGTTTGTGATGCAGAAAGCAACCCATCTGCTGAGAGATTATGAAGATGGAAGTAACAGGAAATGGCAGAAAGGAAGGTAGCAGAGTCTGGGCCCAAGGAGAAGGACAAAGATTTGGAATGGCCTGTTTGGGAGATAGACAGAAGGGACACGGATCAACAGAACGACTGCAAATCTGTGTTTCTTTGTGACCATGCCAAGACTCTCAGCACTGCCTGAGGATCTGCCTAATGAGCCAAAGCAATCATTCTCTTATTTACATTTTCCAGGACAGGATGAAGTGCAGAAAAGAGAAAGGACATGGAAAGTCACAAGAACTAGTATTTAACTTGGAACCAAATGAATGAAAATGAGAGAGTGTACCTACAAAACTGTCTATACTGATCATCACTTAGGAGATGTGTCTCTAGTTAGTTCAGGAGGGACCAAGCACATTCAAGCCTCCTTTCCTGTTCCACAGTCAGAGTTACCTTCTTGCAGTGTACCCCATCCTGCCTCTGCTGCACAGAAGCCCTAGGAGCACCCCACAGACCACCCAGCCCCACCTCCTTTACCTCCCTCATCAGATAGGTTACCTAGCCTGGGCCCTTCACCCAACTGTTTTCTCTTTACAGCCTTTGAAAAGAAATCTGTTGCCAGATGTCTTGGGTACAAAAAGTATAGCCCGAGATGCCAAGGTTCTGAGAAGTGAGAATACTGCATCAGAACACAAAGTTGCAGGGCTCATAATTTATATTCAGCGGGTCATTTGATTCAGCAAATATCCCCTGTGCCAGCACTACATCAGGCACCATGTAGAGTGCAAGACAGGGAAAGAGAGACACAGCCCAGCCTGAGCCTTCTGTGCTAATAGTCTACTTAAGCAAGGCCTTCCAATGTATAAGTACCTCAGTGGTGCCTCAAGAGCATTAGGTATGATATTGTCATCTCAGCCATGGAAGTTAGGGACTTGGGAAGGAGTTAATTGAGCAAATTCTCAAGGAATGTATGTACAAAACCAGAAGATATATTTCTAAAAGAGGAGGGGAGGGAACAACATAAACAGAAGACTTAGTAGATCATTTCACAAAGCCCTCGCTGGTAAGCACACTGGTTGAGACCCCTGGTGGCCTTTTAGGGACAGAGTCAGGATATTAAACATCGTGCCATGAGAAGGATATTCCCACACAACAGAAGAATTGTCCTATCCAGAATGCTAATAGGACTTCCATTGAGTAAGAACAAGGAAACCTTTGCCCAAATCTATATGCACTTTCTTTAGTTCCCAGAATGAACCTATGAAAGTAGATTTTTTCAGATGATTTGGAAGTTTAGAGGTATCAGTAAATTCCCCCACAGCCAAGAGGGCTGCAGCCAGAAATCAGATCTTAGGCTCTTTCTCCAGCCTGTGCCTCTCATCCCTAAGCACACTGCTGTTGAATATTATGAAACCACGACAATTACACAGACTGCACAGCCAAAGTTTGGTTTGTAAAACAGTATTATAAACAAGTTTGAGCTGGGTGTGGTGGCACACACCTGTAATCCCAACAACTCAGGAAGTGGAGGCAGGAGGATCTCGAGTTTGAGGCTAGAGGCAGCCTGAGTAACTTAGTGAGACCCTAAGTGAGTGCAGCTCAGTGATAGAGCACTTGCAATTCGTACACGAAGCCCTGGGTTCAACTCCCCAATACCAGAAAAGAAAGAAAACAAAACAGGTTTGAGTCAGGTGCAGTGGAACATGCATGTAATCCCAGCAACTAGGGAGGCTGATGCAGGAGGATCACAAGTTCAAGGCCAGAGGCAGCCTGTGTAACTTAGTGACACCCTATCTCAAAATAAAATTAAAATGGGGTCAGGGTGCCGCCCAGTGGTAAAGCACTTGCAGAGTATATGCAAGGCTGGGCATGGGTTCAACTTCCACACACTGCCAATAGGAAAAAAAAAAAAAAAGGAAAGAAAGAAAAACAAAACAAAACACATGTGAAATGACTAAAAGGGAAAATATGAAGTTATAAAAAATACCAATTTGCTAAGTTATGGATTCAGTTGGGGGGGTATTTGTTTTTGTTTTTGTTTGCATCACTTGGGGGTTGAACCCATACTTTGCTAGTGTTCTGCCAAACCACTGGGCTGCACCCCCAGCCCAGCCTATTTTTAAATTTTTTTATCTTGCAACAGGGTCTTGCTAAATTATTCAGGCTGCTGCTGGCCTGCAAACTACAATCTTCCTGCCTCCGCCTCCCAAGTCACTGGAATTACAGGTGTGAACCACTAAGCCCAACTTGGATTCAGTTTTTTAAAGGTTATTCACTTTATACCTGCTATAAAAAAAAGAAAGAAAGAACTTCTGTAGTAAGCACTAAAGAAACAAGAAATAATTTTATATAAATTATTAAAGAAAGTAAAACCATGCAGGACCCATATTGCCAATGAAAGTACAATTCCTGAAAGGAATTTAAGCTCTTATTTCAACTCCACTATGATAATCCTCTGAAATTGGCTTAATGATTGATACCTTAAAAACAAAGGGTTCTCTGTGAAGCTCAAATTCCTTTTCCATTACCAAGGTAATATTAAAATAATTAAAATATGTTTTATGCCTTGATTTTCCCTTTGTAAGACAAAAGTCCTGAAACAATCAGCCATTGAAAACCCTATGAGGGTCGCTATGAGTCAGACAGGACTCCACAGGACTCCATGGCACCTAACAGCAACAACAGACAACAAGAGGAAAGTATAATCATTCTTTCTGATCTTATTTACAAAGGAAGTTAATTCCTAGGCTTGAAAACATAACAAGCAAACTCTTAAGATAAAGTTAGAAGATCAATCATTGGTGATAAAATGATAATCCAATAGCTTAGTAGGTATTTTGAAAATTGCTTTTTTCATGACAAATAGTAGTTGGTTATCTGTTTATTTTTAAAAGGTAGTATTTGTATAGGCTTAACACAACACAGCTTTGAAAACACTGGGAGGAGGAGGTTGTTATCTGTCAAAGGGATGTTGGTTGATTCTTTCTTACCCTGTTGTAAAAGGATTAGATTCAGCCCTCTGATTTTACTCATCTAACAAATATTTATTCATTTCTAAGCAAGTAGCTGTTTTCAAAGCTGCTATGGGAATAAGACACTGGAATTTAATTCAGTTGGTAGAGCACTGTTCCACCACTTTCTGAGGACCCACGTTGGGTCCCCAGCACTGAAAAATGGGAGAAGGATGTGGCAATCCACTCCCCAAAACAATCAGCCTTTGAAAACCCCATGAGGGTTGCTATCAGTCTGACCCAGCTTGACAGCACCTAACAACAACATGGAATCTGAGCATGTATAAGGAGTGTTCCTTAGATTAGATCAGTCCACATAAGAAACAAATGTAAACTCAGTATAAACCAGGGGAGTTGTAGGAGTGTGCATATCCTATCCCTGTACAATCACTCTCTCAGGGACCCACAGTGTAAACACCCAGCTTTGTGCTATAAACAACACTATTCAAAAACTCTACACACTTACTAAAATAGATCAAATACTGAAAGGTCAACATGTTAATTCCTGGAAAAATCAGATTTCTGTTTGGTGATTCCAGGTTATTTTAGGACCAAATCCACAATAGCCCATAGGCACACTGTTACAAATAGAGTTAGCAGTTAAAAACCAGAAACAGAAATTGGAGGATGCAAGCCCTCTGGAAGCCTTAAGGGACCTGCCCCATGATTGTTATACAGGAAAGACATTTCCTGCTTTCTGAACTAAGGGCAGGCACAAGAGAATTATTTAAGTGACTTGGGGCCATCTACAAAAATCTTGGAGGATTAAACCCAGTTACCAAGAGCAAATCAGCCAGTAGGGCCACACTGTCAGAGTTTGGGACACCTGAGCAGGTTGGGCAGAGCTGATCCCCACTTTGATTTCTAGTGCACAGTCAAGCTCATTGCTACTTCTCTGATTTAGAGCCGTCAATGTCAGCCCCACAGCAATGGCCTTCATGTGAAAATGCTCACAGGCGGTTCACTGGAAAGTACAGGCAGGAACAAATTACAGATTCCAGAGTGGCTTCAGAGGAATTCATTTTAATAATGTGCCCTGAATCCTTGCTTCTACTACCCTCCTCCAATGCTCCCTCCCATTCTCTCCGGGATCCCTAGTAGACTTTTTTCTTTGACCAAATTTGAATTTATAGATGAAGACCCCAAAGTTTTTACTTATCACAGACTTTTCTTAGTTTAAGGTGAAATTCAGAATACCAAGAAAAGAGCAGATGGCACCAATGAGTTAGGCTTCAAATGAAGACCTTGTTGGATAATGTTTTATAAAGTTTCTATGTAGCCACTACCCATCACCATTTTTCTTGGGTCTTCGGGGAATATGAAATAAAAATCATGTGGATGGTGAAAATAACTTTGCAGAGCAGCCTTCTTCACGTCTGTAGGGACAGTGGAGAACTCTATGAAAGAAACACTGGTTCAAAACCCCTCTCCCACCTAGTAACAAAGAGATGCCTTGGTCAGAACCTCCTTGTTATAGTTTATTCAAACTGATATTTTCAGTCTTCCCTAGAACTTTGCTTCTGGTCATCTGTCACCCTGACAGTTTAATGTGCAATGAATTTCTGGCCCAAGAATAATATATGATTTGCCTTTCACCTTACTGTCTTAAGTTTAACACAGGGCATGAATCTAAATGCTATTCTTAGATCATCTGATTACTTTCAATGCCAGTCAGTGAATGGGGAACATTTCCTTTTATCTCACCATTATGGATTGATATGATCTGGTTGCCTATTGATTGTTTAATAACACATCTTTTCCTCCAAATAACCTATCACTGACAGGGTACATGGCTTTTTTCTATGTGAAGCGAATGAGATTTATTATATATTTAGTTTCTGTTACTGTTCCTGTGTGTAAATCTTTCAAAACCTCTATTTAAAGATCTCTATTAAGTAGATTTGCTATGATATGGGAGGAGGGGTTACCTTGTTTTTCTGCTCAGCACCTGTGACTTAGAGGTCCCTCAGTCCTCCAGCCATGGCAGGCAGATCCTCTCTACAACTTCCACCCTCACCTTGTTCCTCTCCAGGCCCTCTTCTCCCCTTCCTCTGGGAATAGTGGTGACCCTTGTATCCTCTCAGCCATAGAGGGGTCTTATGGTGAGTAGTAGGATAACACTGAGACTACATTTTAGTTGTAGACTAGAAAGTTTCTAAGTTGCATTTGGAACCTTTTGTTTAAATAATTAGTACTTCTATCTTCTTTCCCTACCCTCATGTTTTCCTTTGTAAAATCATGTATTTATGTTGTTTATTTTATAATTCCTATCATTTTGGAATGTCTAGCCTTCATATAGGAAAAAAATTATAAATATAAGAAAAAAATAATCCCAACTGGAAACATACATACCAACTAAAAGGTTTAAGAGAAAAAATGTATAACACTGAAAATGGTAAGAGAAACTAAGTATCTATCTAGGAAGTAATCTTACCAAGAATAGATAAGACTTCTAGAGGAAACTTTCAGATGTCTAATGAATGACATATAAAACAATTTGAATAAATAGATGTGACATGTTTTGGATAGCACAAAACTTATATTACAAAGAGGCCAAGTCTCCACAAATTATTTTATGAATACAAAACAATATTAATAAAATTCCAGTTAGATTTTTTGAGAAACTTTATAAATTTCTCCAAGGATTTATATGAAGAATGCTCACTTTATGGTGGTAGAGGGGAACAAAATGGCTCAAGAGGTAAAAAAGAAAAAGAGAGGGGAGACAGGGCGAGGCAAAGAGACTACGGTTTACATCAACTAATGCTGATGAGATACATGTATTAAGAAGCATGGATCATTTAACCTGCTGCCCTGAGGTTCCCTCTCCTAACAATACACACATGTATACACTCACACACACACACATTCATACACACACTCAAAATCACCCCACTGCATGAATAATTCTTCTAATTTCTTTTATAGAATATAAATCAGATGCTCTTTCCAAATCTTATCCCCTTTTTAATTATGAACTTATAAATCTCATTGCACATATTTCAATTGTATTTCACAAATGGAAAATTTCTTAACTTTAAATCTAACAAATGAAAAATAATCATCAGCTCTAAGATTTATCATTTCTTTGTTTAAAAAACAAAAATCTAATTGGAAGAATTACCTCTTAATTTATAGGATCATGAACTCCATAATGCCAGGCCTCATCTGTCATGTTCATTCTGTATCCCCAGAATGGAAATCAGTAATGGGCACATTTAAATACTCAAAAAGAGTGGATTTTGTGGGATGAGAGGGTGAGTGACTGGAGAGGTATAAATGATACACTTTAGCAGTGTGCTAACATACATTGAGTAGCCAATGTCCATGGAAAGGGTTTCAGACCTACATTCATTTCTGGGTATTTTACACAATGATTTAAGAGATTATGGCCAGCAAAGGAGAGAGACCTGTAAAAACTTATATGAGTCCTGGGTGAAGATACGTTTATCTTGACTTAAGAAAATTGAGGGGACCATAAGAGCAGGCAGCAGATACTTGAAGGCTCTAAGTCATCCATGCATCCCTGTGACAAAATACCTGAGAGAGATCAATTTAGGGGAGGAAAGATTTATTTGACTCACAATTTCAGAGGTTTCAGTCCATGGTCACCTGGCTCAGCAGAAAGTCATGATGAGGACTATGCAGTAGCACAAAGCTGCTTATTTCACGGTAGCCAAGGAGGAGAGAGAAACAGAGAGAGGAAAGGGCCAAGAACAAAATATACCCTTCGAGGACTTACCCCAATGACCTGCTCCCTCTAAATAAGCCACCGCTCCTGAAGTTTCCATCATCTCCAGTAGCCTGTGAAGTTATGAATCAATCAGTTGATGACATCAGAACCCTCATGATCCAATCATCTCCCAAAGGCCCCACCTCCCACCACAGCTGCATGGGGGGCCAAGCCTCTCACATGTGAGGTCTTGGAAGACATTTCAGACCCAAACCACAACAGCCTGCCATGAGAAAAGTCTAAATGGCTTAAACCTATTCCATGTGTCCTAGAAAACCAATAGACCCAATGGTAGAAGTTTTAGAATGGAAGGTTTTTGGCTCAATACAAGCCCAAACTTTCAAATGCCATGTTAAGTCACAAGTGTTCTGTTATTGGAGATGCCCTTCCAGGCTGAATGGCCTGGTGGTGGAGCAAGTAGAGAAGGGCTAAAAGAAGAATCTGTGTGTCATGAGAACCATTTGTTATTTGCATATTACAGTTCTAGGCAGTTGGTTTGACCAGTGATAGAAATGACCAAACCCTGGGACAAAAATAAACAAGCATATTTAAAATACAATGTTGTGTGTAAATGCTTTGGGGGGTGGGGGGTGGGAGAAGAGCCTGCTGGGGTAGTGAAGGAAGTCTCTGAGAAAGAGACTTCTGAATGGAACAAAAGGAACAGAGGGAGGGAGGCGTGTAAGTCAGTACAGAAGGAGCATTCCAGGCAAAGAACAGAAGAGCCAGCAGAGCAGGAACAGAGAGCCTGAGGGAGGACGGCCCCTTTCTAAGCAGAAAGATCCTAGAGTGGATCCACTTTGTAAGAGTTGAGAGGAGCACTGACCCACCTTGAGCACCTGCCAGCTCATGTCCTAGAGCATGTGCTCTTCCATAAGTACCAGGTGCCTTGGATTTAAGCTCCTACTTTATAGCAGAGTTCTCAAGAGTTAGGACAGAATTTCCCTAATGGCTAGGGATATTGAGCACTTTTTCATGTGTTTCATGGCTTTATGGACCTCTTCCTTTGA
>VMDO01029361.1:0-22700 GCA_007922755.1 Pedetes capensis | reverse complement strand
GAAGCTAAGCAGGGTCGGGCCTGGTTAGTACCTGGATGGGAGACCGCCTGGGAACACCAGAAGCTGTAGGCTTGGGAGAAGGACCTGGCAACCCCCTCCCAAAAATCAATCTGCCATTGAAAACCCTATGAACAGCAGAGAAGCACTGACAATAGTGTTTCCCCTGTTGAACAGAGGGTCGCTATGAGTTGGATACCAACTCGACGGCACCTAACAACAACAACAAGGCAGCTTGAAGACTTAACAGATCAATTTTTTTTTCAATACTTAGGGGTTGAACCCAGAGCCTTGTACATACTTTGCAAGTGTTCTACCACTGGGCTGTACCCTAAAATGCATTTTTTTCCATTTTTTTATATTGAGTCAGGGTCTCACTAAGTTATGCAGGTTGCCTCTGGCCTCTAATGTACACTCCTGCCTCCACCTCCTGAGTGGCAGGAATTATAGGTGTGAGCCATGGAGCCCAGCTTAACAGTCCAAATTTCATCTAAAATTGGGCCTTTTATTGCCTTGAGATAATGACTTGCATATTATAATATGATTATAATATTATAAATATGATGCCATTTTTCTATATATAAAACAATTTTTGTTTTAAGGTTTAATTTTTACAACTCTTAGAGACAGCAGAATAGGCATTAACACCCTTTTCCAGTCCTAGAGCAGTTGAACTGTCCAAGGTGAGTGACGGGAACCCAAGCTCTAGCCTGTTTGCCCACCACTGTCCACAACCCCACTGATGGCTCCTTCAGTCTGAGCTTGAGGTTCTTCTGTCTATGAGGAAGTCCCTCCTACAGAGGATGAGGCACACTGACAGGAGAAGGGACTCTACTTGGGGTAATATTGGTGGGACAGAGACAGCCCCCAGCTCATGGCAATGCCTGAGGCCACTGCATCTCTGCCCAGGAGACTTCATGGTGTGGGACACAGGAGATCTGCCCAGGAGCCACTAGTCCAGGGCCTCCTGGAGGTGCCTTGATCCCCACCTGTCAAGTCCCAGCTCAGGCCTGAGTCTCTGCCACACAGAAACATTCCTAATGCATCACCGACTTCTCATAAGGTCTCCCAGATGTAGCGATGATGAGATCTCACACATTTGTTCCCAGCACTGACATGTGTTTATGTTCCAGAATTTAAGGTTTGTAATGGGTTTTGCTCACGGGAATGATTATTTTAGTGCTGACTTTTAAAAAGGCAATTGATAACAAGTTTACACAGCCAAAAGAGCTCTGGCAATTATCTGTAAATTCAGACTCTGTGAAGAGCCAAACCAGATCACTTAAGACCCCCTGAATCCATTCCGGGGCCAAGATTATCCAAATTGACAAGCTAAAAATGAGATAATTTATGCTGCAGTGGGGCTTATGAAATCAAGATGCCACTCTGGATGTCTGCTGCCGGAAGCCACCTCAACCTCTTCTTCCCCTGTTTTTCTCCCCATACCCTCCATCCCTCCCCTACTCACTTTCCCCATTAAGGTGGCAGGGAAGGGGGTGCTTAGAATGTTTTTTGCCTGAAAACCTCCTGGGATAGTTTTTAAGTTTTCATGTAAAATTTTGAACAATTTGTAGAGAATACAAAGATGGCTAATGTCAGGGAATTATGGTGGTGGTGGTGGTGGGTTTTCATTACCACTCTAGGCTGTGGAGAAAGCCCACCGAGGAGAAGGAAGGTGAGTCTTGAAATAGCCTCACCTCTACCAAGCTCTTCAGCTGACCCTTACACACTCTGCCAGATGATCTTGGCATCGGACTCTGATGCTGAGGCTTCATAAGCTCCAGAAGAGGCCGGATCACTGGAGGAGGCTGGCTGGCCCCAAGTCTTCCCTCCTGGGTGCTCCGTGTGCTGGGAGCATCCAGAGAGTCCCTGAAGCTGAGACCCATATCAGTTCCAGTCCTCAGGGTCCTCATCTGCCAGCCTGGCCAGAAACATACAGCACCATCTCGGAGAAAATGAGCCCAGATTCTGTGGGATTAGCCACATACATTGACCTCTTCTCCTCCATAAACCCCACCTAAGTCAAAGTAAAGGAATAGGAAAAAAAAAAAAAAAAAAAAAGTCTCCACAAAGACCAGAAGGATGGAAAGGTACAAGAGGGTAGAAGAACAGGAAGCAGATGGGTGAGTGGGAATTGGCCTAGGACAGAGGTGGTAAAATCTTTGTGCCTGCAGAAAAGCAGCACACGTGAAGGGGGGGCAGGCCACATTGTTCTGCTGGAGCCAATGAGCTGATGTGTGCCCTGGGCACACCCAGGACTTTGGAAGCAGTGCCGAGATGAGGGGCTGGAAGCGGGGGAAGTGGCTGGAGGTCTATAGAGAGGGGGCTGAGTCTTCCAGGCCCCCAAGTCCTTTCCAGGCGGCCTAGCAGCCACTCTGATTCCCCACCTCTGCAGGAGACAGAAGATTTACCCTCTGGGGCTGGTAAATCAGGGCAGCTTCAGCTAGGAGGGCAGAGGTTAGGGGTGTAGCAGCAAACGGGGGATGAGTGGGGCCTGCAGCACTGACTCTGGGGAGCCCAGACCCTCCCCTGACTGAGGAGCAGACACACAGGAATATAGGTGTTGTAGCGAGAAATAGGAAGATGACTCTGTGGAGGAAATTGAAAACTCCAGAAAATAGAGCACCATGTATTAATGCTTGAGGGCTGCCCCATGGGTGGCTGGCTGACCCTCTGATGCACCCAGTGAGGGAAGACAGTGGAAGAGCCTGGCCCTGCCTGCCACAGGTCTGTGTGTGCATTCGGGGGAGGGGGTAATTATAGAAAATAATGGGTTTCATCATCACATTTTCATACATGTATATACTATACAATGATCATACTCACACCCCCATGGCCCTCTCTTGTCCCCCCTCCTCCCTCCCACTGCTTCTCTTCCTCTTCCCAAATAGTCTCCTTTCCACTTTCATGAGTCTTTTCCTTTTTTAATCTACAGGGTGCATAGGAGAGAAAACATGATATTTGTTTTTTCTGAATCTGGTTTATATGACTTAACAATGAATCTAGTTCCACCCATTTTCCTGCAAACAACATGATTTTGTTCTTCTTTGAGCCAAATAATATCCCCACTGACCCACAAGGCTTCTAATTGGCCTTGGTTCTTTATCCCAACCCAAAATAGAGATTAAAAACAAGCAGAAAGATGGGAGGAAAGAAGGAAGTAGGAAGGGTGGAGGAAGAAAGGGGAGGGAAGGAAGGGGAAGGAAGGACGGAAGGAAGGAAGGAGAGAAGAAGGAAGGAGGAAGAAAGGAAGGCGAGAAATAACTGAAGAAAAACTAAAATAACACTATCTGCACAAAGAAAATAATAATCTCAGAGACAGAGACACTATTATATCTGTAATAAAGATTTCCAGAAGGTAGAGCAAAAGACAAATCAAAATAAAAGAGAACTGATAGGAAAATTAGAGTCTGGACTAATGAGAAAATTGGAGAATTAACTAATGAGAAATTTAGATATCTAGAAAGAATAAAATAAAAATAGAGCCGGGTGCAGTGGCACATGCCTATAATCCCAGTGGTTTAGGAGGTGGAGGCAGGGAAACCCATATAGTGGCCAAAACAACTATAGATTTTGCTGAAGGAAAGGTTGATAGGAACAACATTCTGAACAGCCAACCAGCAATGCACCCATTGTTCTTACCGCTATCTGCCCCAAGTCAATGTGAGCCATCAAGGTAGAGGGAATGAAACATCTTCATCCAAGCAATGGCTGAAGTCAGCAGCCCTCTGTAACGAAGAAGCCACCAAATCTCTGCTCAGTCCTGATAGTGACAGAGATGGCGCAGGAGCACCAGCTCTCTCACCAATATTCCCTCTTAATTATATAATTATGCTCACTTCATCTCTTTTCCCCAATCATGGGATTCCTATCTATCCTCAAGCTCTTGTCCTCTGCCTTTCTTTTCTCTCTCTCTTTTTTTTGGGGGGGGTGTAAGGAGAGGGCAACAGGGGTGTAATTTGATTCATAAAAGGAAAGAAACCAACCTGAAGAAATAAAAACTAAAGGAAGTAGAAGTAAATTATAAGGACCCTTCAAAAGGATAAAACGATTTCAATTTTACTCTGTCTCAATCACTTCTCCCTACTTCCTCCTCAGAATATACCTGCATATCTGTAGTATATATTTATACACTTTTTTATTATTTAGTTAATATGAATAACAGGCCTCATGCTTCCTCCATTCTAAATCCAAAATGAGGAAGCTTTCTCTTTTCTCTTGCTCCCTTTTTTTCCTTGCTCCCCCTCACCAACACGATTTACATTCTCAATGTAATGTATTAAAAAGTTGACAGGGGACGAAAGGATTCACATGATGTCTGCTAAGAAACCCAATTTCCATGATGAATTGCCCGGAGCCCCTGAATCACAAACCATTTTTTCCGCTGCTCAGAAGTTGAGGTTTTTTTTTTTTTTTAAATCTCCTTAAAGCCTCTCTCCTAATCTTCAGCTAGAAGAGATGGGTGAAAGGATTTTTTTTCTAAACTAAGGAAAGTATTAGCATCTTGGTTGTTGTGCATCAAATTTGAAAATGCAAGGTTAGTAATATTTCAAATCAGCAATGGCCCATACCTCTTGATAAGTGAGTACGCTCTTCACTCTCCTCTCTCTCTCTCTCTCTCTCTCTCTCTCTCTCTCTCTCTCTCTCTCTCTTTCCATCTCCTTCTCCTTCCGTATTTCTTCATCTGTGTCCTTCCAGTTTTGTGGTCACTAATAAGGAAGAGCTTCAGCAGAAAAATAAAATTTACATTAAGAGTGATTTTTCAAAGATCTATCCCCTTCTGGAAGGTTACAGAACTCTAAATAAGATGTCCACTTTCCTAGACTTGGCTGGGTCAGCCATAGCTGGGTAAAGACTTTGACAGCAAAATGTAACTGCAATGATGCACTTGTCTCACCAGCAAGGAGCCCTGGTGATTAGAGCTACATGGCACTGTACTGAGCATGTTCTCCTTAGCTCTGGGTTTTACTCCCAGAAGAGGTCACTATGGGCTGCCCATGAGCAGAGGCGGTAAAGAGAGATATCGCAGCCACCTGAGCTCTTGCCAAGATTTTTGGACTTTAAAGAAAACCAACTCTTTGCCAAACATTCTGGAAATTTTGAGCTCCACTAACTCTGTGATTTCAACTTCCCATCTTTGTCTATGTGCTTCTAAAAGGTCTATCAAGTGCTATTTCCACACAGACAGAATTGGCCTTTCTCTTTGCCTAAACAATCCAGCTTTTCCTAGGATCTAATCCCCCAGAACCCCCAGAAAACTTACCAAAAAAAAAAAAAAACAGAACACTAATTTAAAAAAGAAAATAATTTTCTCCTAAAAAATATTCAACATTATGGATGATATAACTCTAACATTGTCTAAAAATTGCCAAAACATTTGTTGATTGTGCTGAGAGCTGGTGGACACCTTGGAGACAGAAAATGAAAGGTCCACTAACTAGAGTTTAAGTCTGAAGTCACAAATCCAGGAAACCTACAAATTCTTCCTCAAGGAAAACTTACAATCCAGATACTCAGAAAAGTTTTACAATTTAACAGAGGCCATGGTGTTGGCCCTCCAGTGTTAAGAAGGTCCATTTTGCAGGTGGAAAAACCAAGGGTTTTCAAGGAAAAGGGGCTGGCCCCAGCTGCACAATAAGTGATAGAACCAGGACCTGGCTGGACTTGGCACCTGGTTAACATATTCCCAAGCTCGAAACCACCTAGCATTATATAGACAGTGCATTTGGTGGCTGAGTGTGGGCTTTACAACTGTACACTTTCCCCAAAAGCAGGGCTTCAAACTCATACATAAAAAAATGGGTTCAGGTTTGGGTGTGAGTATAATATGTTAAAATTTGATGGTTCAGATTTGGTTTGAGTTCGTGGTTAAAATTTAAATCTTACGTATAGATGTTCTTATTGTTATTAGGTGCCGTGGTGTAAGACCCAACTCATAGCAACCCTCATAGGGTTTTCAGTGGCTGAATGTTTTTCTCAGGATTGCTTCAAGAGTGGATTGTCACATCCTTCTCCTGTTTTTGTGGGGCTAGGCGTCAAACCCGGGTTCCCAGAGAGTGCAGAGCAGCACTCTACCAACTGAGCTAAACCATAGCCCTATGTACAGATAGATGAATAAAATTTTTCCTTTTTTTTTCAATTTTTAAACATCTAATGTTGGCTGAGCACAGTGGCACACACCTGTAATTCCAGTGGCTCGGGAAGTGGAGGCAGGAGGATCACAAGTTCAAGCCCAGAGGCAGCCTATATAACATAGCAAGACCTCACCCAAGATAAAAAAAATAAAACAGGGCTGGGATGCAGCTCAGTGGTAGAGCACTTGCAAAGTATGGATGAGGCCCTGGATTCAGCCCCCTAGCTCCCACCCCATACCAAAAATACCTAATGATACAAACAAAAAGAAAAACATTAAAAGCTGAACTTGAACACAATTTTTCTCTGGGTTTGGGTTCAGGTTCAGGTTCAGAAAATTTTTGAAAAATGCTTGAGCTGGAACAGATTCAGGGTTTGGGTTTGGGTTCTGTTTGAAGCCTTGCTATCTACATTTAGGATTTAAACCTAAACCTAAACCTGATCCAAACCCAAGTCCTCAAAATGTTAACACATTGAATCCACACCAGAACCTGAAACCAACTTTTCACAGGTTTGAAGCTCTGACCAAAAGGTTATTTTTCCTGAGCATTTTTCCATGTTCACCTAAATAAAAAGTGACAGAATAGGATACAGTTAGAAAGGGACAGGGGCTTTCATTACTTTTTATATTGGTCAGCTTTCTACTGCTATGAGGAAATACCTGAGGAAAACAACTTAAAAGGAACCAATGTTTGTTTTGGCTCACGGTTTCAGAGGTTTCAGCCCATGGTCACTTGGCTCCATTGTTTCTGGGCCTGTGGTGAGGCTGGATATCATGGCAGAAGGCCATGGGTGGAGGAAAGGGTTCACCTCCTGGCCACCAGGAAGCAGAAAGAGACAGAAAGTGGAGGGTGTGGCGGTCATAGCACTCATGACCTAATTTCTTCTAAACATTGGTGCATTGGGGTCTAAGCTTTCAAATATAAGCCTTTGGGAGATATTTCAGATCCAAACTATAACACTTTTCCAGTCTTGCTTTAGCAAGAGTACTTAATGGGACACTTCACTGAAAAGTCTCAAGCTTGTCTTGATTCAGGGAAAATAGGATGTCATCAGGATTCAGTGCTCCCCATGGCTCAAGGGCGGGCTTGGCTTGAATGTGGACCTTGTGTCACTTAAAGGAAAATTAGTGGGTGTGTTGTTCTTATTTACCTCCCTCAAACAATCTTTACAGCATAATTATTTTCATATTATCTCTGCCCCTTAGCATAAACAACTTGATTTTAAAATGGGCCAAAGTCCTGAACAAATACTTCACCAAAGAAGATGTACAGAAGGCAAAGAAGCATACGCAAAGATGTTCCACATCACATGCCATGAGAGAAAGAAACAAACTAACACAAAACACCACTGCACGTCTATTCTCATGGTCGTTGTTGTTAGGTGCCCTCAAGTCGGGTCTGACTCACAGCAACCCTATCTACAACAGAATGAAACACTTGCCAACACTGTGCCATGCCCAGCATGATGTCAGTGCTTCTATGCTATTCAGAGAGTTTTCAATGGATGATTGTTTTGAGGAGGATTGTTTTTGAACTGGATTGCCATGTCCTCTCATTTTTGCAGTGCTGGAGATCAAACTCAGGGCTCAGAGAGCACAGAGCAGCACCCTACCAACTGAGCTAAATTCTAGCCCACACATCTATTAGAATAGCCAAAACCCAAAACACTGACACCACTAGATGCTGGTGGAATGTGGAATAATGGGAACTCTCATTGATTCCTGGTGGAAATGCAAAATGGTACAGCCATACAGGGAGAATTTTGTTTATTTGTTTGTTTTTATTTTGTTCCTTTTTGTCAGTGCTAGGGATTGCACCCAGGACCTTGCACATGCTACACAAGTGCTCTACCACGGAGCTATAGCCCCAACCCTCACCTTGACAATTTTTTTATAAAACTAAACATACTCTTAACATATGATCCAGC
Source organism: Pedetes capensis (assembly GCA_007922755.1). Classification (NCBI taxonomy): domain Eukaryota; kingdom Metazoa; phylum Chordata; class Mammalia; order Rodentia; family Pedetidae; genus Pedetes; species Pedetes capensis. Next base: position 14,642 of record VMDO01029361.1, on the reverse strand, counting down.
TACTGTGCACTTTGGCAACATCCAAATGAGTTGAAAACTTATGTCCACACAAAATCCTGCACAGAAATGTTAACTTCTGCTTTATTCATTATTACCAAAACTTGGATGCAAACAAAATGTCTGTCAGGAAGTTAATGGATAAACCGTAGTATATCCAGACAATGGAATATTTCTCAGCACCAAAAAGAAAAGAGCCATCAAGACATGAAAAGAAATGGAGGAATTTTAAATGCATGTTCCTAAGTGAAAGAAACCAAACCTAAAAGGCTCCATACTATTTAACTCTGAGACAGTAGAGAGACCTTCCAATGCCAAAGCCTATGGAATTCTGTCACTACAACAAAGAGAAAATGAAGACCAAAGAAAAAGAGATAACTTAAGACATCATATAACTACAGGAATAAAAAGAGATAAATGAGGTATATTAGAGGCAGACTCATCCTCAGTGAAGTAAAATAGAGGAAACAGTCTGACTATTCTGAAATTTCCTTTAATGCATAATTTGAAAGTAGCTAAAATTGAAAAAGGAAATAGATTGAAGAAAATAACTATTGTGAAAGGGAAGATTTCATCTCAATGGTTGGTATATCTGTCTCTGTCCATGTAATAATAAGGAAGCGTCTACCATGGCAAAGAAATGGTCTCCTAGAATATAAGTTCTGTGAGAAGAGGAACTGTTTTTCATTCACTTTTATAACACCAGTGTCTATAATAGTGGATAGCACTTAAGAAATGTTTGATAAATGAATGATATCATAAATCAGAAAGCTAGAGTCGAGAAACAGATATGAGATGATACAATGGAAATCACCACTGACCAAGTAAAACAGGTAAAACATTGAGGATTTTCTAATTACTTGCATTTTTAGTGGTTTACGGGATGAAGGTTTATTACTGCCATATAATCTTAGTGTTGTGGAGATAATCCCACCACACATACCCCTTTAAGGAACCAAGCTTCTTTTACTTATTGGATCTATCACTCTTAGAGCCTCAGAGTCCTCCACCAAGTTATCTGTACCCCATTGATAACAATAAAAATGGAAAATACATGAAGGATCATACACAGTTTTCTTAGGGGCCAGGTTTGGTTGTGGCAGCTATCACTTCTCTCCACATTCCATTGGCCAGAGGTCCCCCCTAACTGCAACAAATTTTGGAAAATGTGCTTTAGTTGCAACCAACATCATCAGCATTCCAGAGCATCAAAGAGGCAATTTCAGGTACCAAAATTCTTGTCTTCTGGGTCAATGTTTGAGCTTATCAAGAGAGAGAAAAACAGACTCCAGAATTAATCCAGGCAGACAATCTCGTTTGTAGCCTTCATTATATTAACTTGTGATTCCAGAGAGCCACACCCTTAGAAAAAACAGAAAAATCAGATCTAGCTAGACCTGCCCACTGAGAATGATGGAAACAGCTGCCTTTCTAAGTAGATCAGAAAATGGAGGTAATCAGAGAAGCCATCTCTAGTAGATTTTAGCTGTAGACAGACATTATCTTCAATCAAGTTCTTCAAGAATCAGACCCTGAGCAAGGACTCAGTCCATGCAAGGAATCTGTTAAGGATGCACTCTCAGAAGAAACAGGTAACTAAGGGAAGCATGAGGAGGTGGGGGAAAGAAGAGGCCAAGCTTCCAGAGAAAATGCAAGTGGGTCCCAGCCTGATCCTGTGGGAATCTCTAAAATATTAAATGCACATCATAGTTTTTTATCCACCTCCAGCCAAAGCCAGGGCTTTTGTTGGTTGTTGTTAGGTGCCATCAAGTCATGTCTGACTCATAGCAACCCTTATAGGGTTTTTCAATGGCTGGTTGTTTTCGAGATTACCTCAGGAATGGATTGCCACGTCCTTCTCCCATTTTTCCTTTTCCCATTTTTGTGGTGCTGGTAATCGAACTTGGTACCTCAGGGACTGCAGAGCATCACTCTACCAACTGAGCTAAATCCCAGCCCCGCTAGCACTTTTGTACTACTGTACAAATCAGTCTTTCACTACAGGCTTTGCTGGGGGGATGTAAACTCTGAGATAGTCCTATACTGATTAGTCATTGGCTTCAGGCAACTCCAAGGGGATAAACTCCCAGAAACTTACAGCTATTCAATGGACAAAGTAGACCCAGTTTACTACAGGTACCAGCTATTAGCAGGGAAAGTATTAAAAATGCTGGAGGATAAACACATTCAATTAGTAGAGAGATTGAAGGGAATCTGACCCTCATGGACATTTATCCTTAAAGTTATTTTGTGGTAGTTCCAAAAGGTAGGGTACTTGTGGCCCTGGCAGAAGCAAGCACCAAGCCTCTCTGGAGGTGAGCACATCTATTACAGCCCTCAGGGAACCCTCACAAATTATGGGTAAAAGTCAATAGCCAGAAAGCAATCAGCAATTACCAAGCAAATAAGAATATAAGATAATATAACTATATACAGGAACTAAGAGAAACCACAGACAGCACAAGTAGATCATAGACTTCAAATATTGCAGTAATTTTAAAACTATGCAGTTTGAAATTATGAGCTTCCCACAGTATTTTTTACATTTAAAAATATAAATTGCAAGGGTGGGAACAGTGGCAAATGCCTATAATCCCAGCCACATGGGAAGCAGAAACAGGAAGGTTACAAGTCCAAGGCCAGAAGTAGCCTGCATACCTTTGTGAGACCCTGTCTCGCAATGGATTATTTGGAATTGCCACCATTTTCATTGATTTTATTATTGTTTTAAAATGCTTTCTAGAGCCAGGCCTGGTGGTGCATGCCTGTAATCCCAGTGGCTCGGGAGGTGGAGGCAGGAGGATCGCAAGTTCGAGACCAGAGGCAGTCTGCATAACTTAGTGAGACCTTGCCTCAAAAACTGAAAAAATGGGCTGGGGGTGCAGCTCAGTGGTGCAGCACTTGCAAAGCATGCAAGTGAGGCCCTGGGTTCAACCCCTAGTACCTAAAAAAAAACATGCTTTCTAGATAAGTCAATTCCTTATTGTATACATCTAGGGTGCACAGCTCCAATGACCTTAACCTTAGTACTGAATAGATGAATTCCTAGAAAATTACAACCTACCAAAATTTAGTCTGTGCACCAGAACATGCAAACAGTAATAATCATAGCTGCACTGTTCATAATCATCAAGAAAATCAGAGCAACCTGAATGTCCACCAATAATAGAAAGGTCATATACTACATAGCATAGCTATGCAATGGAATACTATACAGCTCAAACCTCTTCTAACAACTCTCTTTCTCTTCTTTATAACACCTAATGCAATTTGTTGTATGTATCCATTTGTTTACTCTCAATTACCGCCAGTATCCCCTACTAGTTGGTAATCACCAGCACAACAAGACTCAGGTGGCACTTTACATCCAACTCCCAGCCTGCTGCCTGAGATGTGGTGTCACTCAGAAATCACTGACTGAATGATGAGCAATTACAGCTGAGCCCGGCTTATCTGACAGGCATTCCAGCACCGTGAGCCTGCTTTTGTCATGATTTTTAGTGTATTTATCTTTTTGATTCATTCTCAAAGGAAAACTTTATTTTTCTCATTTCCAAAACCTTGGAGGACCCTCACCTCATGCCCAAATACTGATGGCATGGAGGGAATGGTTAGCATGGAATGGATTTGCTGAGAACTTCTAACCCCAGTACAACAAATAAAAATGATTAGCATTTATTGAGTGCTGATTCTTTGCAGGCACTACCCTAAAAGTCCTACAGATACCCGTCCAGTATTCACACCAGTTATGAAATAGATGCTTGTACTATCATCATTTCTCAGATAAGGAAACTGAGTCACACAAAAAATAACTTTTTAAAATTCATTCCAGTGGGTACGTGGTAGAGCTGGATTCAAACCCACAGGTCACACTGTGTTATGCTGCATTCAGTACTCAGAGCCAAAAATGAGAGTGTTGTTAATTGCAACTCATTGCAAATTGGTTGGCAGGTTTAACAGCATGGTCTGGTTTGTATAGTGGAGAAAGGCTCAGCTGATGGGCACTGCGTGGGGCCTGTGAAGCCAGGCTTCAGAAAGCCAGTGCCCATGTGGGCTTCAATAAAGAACCCTTCAGATCCCACCCTTTTTCTGTGCTGGGTAATCACAGGATTTACCTGAAGGAGCCAGGATTGTGTCTCTTGTGATCCTGGCTGGGTGCTCAGAGCGCCTGTTGCTACTGGAGTCATCTATAATTAGAGGATTAAACCATCTAACATTTGGCTGACGGCGGGCATCCTTGACAAGCATCGGTCCTACTGATGGGTATGGATATCTCTGTGGTTGTGGCTCCAGATAGAGATGGATACAAGTTCAGCAGAACAGAACAGGAAAACAAACCAGAAACCTTTCCAGCTTTCATTTCTGCCTGCTCAGATTTTATGCCCCTTTTTGAACATTTTAAGCACCAGAAATACAAGGCTATTCCCCTTCCTCTCTCTGCCATCCTGCAGACTTGCTGTAGCCTCACATCACCACACTGTCTACCACACCACAATGGGGTACACAGGCTACTCCTTGTCACTGGCTCCTCAATGGACTCTGGCTTCTGATCCGGGGTTGGTGGTCTGTATGCTGCATTCTCTCAGGTTCCATTAGGTCCCTACAAGTGCTGACTCTTTTTTTTTTTTTTTTTTTACTTTTTTCCCCTTTATTAGTAAATAATTATGGGGTACAGAGTAATACATCATTGGCTTTTTCCATTATGTATCCTTCACATCACTTCTAGCAACATTTTGATCAACCCATAAAGTTTATGGAGCCTTATGGCTAGGAGGTAGGTAAACTCTGATGGTTATTTGGGTTATCTTCCCCCATTCATCCCTCCTCACTGACCCTTCTCCCCATCCCATCTTCCTTGTAACTACTCAGCCCTCAGTTTTTCTGACTTTCCTTCTGGTCAGCCACTGGAATATTATCAAATTGTGGCATGCTACTTGCAAACACATCAAAAGAAATAAAAATATATGAAAAAGTGTAGGGAAAAATTGGGAGGAAATTGGCAAAAACTCCCAAACTGGGAAAATGGCATTTGAATATCTGGTTTGTAAGTTAGAAATCTAGGGAAAATGAAAGTAACTTGGTTGCACGTTTGTACAAAACCCTTCGTGATTGGACAATTGGACTGAAAGCTGATTGGCTCAGGCCATTCCATGGGTGAGCTACATAAAGAGCTGCCCTGCAGCAGCTCGACCCTTTGGGCACAGTTTTTTAGGTCCTTTTAGGTTTTTTGGCACCCCTTTCTGCGCCTTCTCGCCTGTTCCTGCCTGGACCGCTGATGAGGAAGCACCTCTTCCGCTGCTCTGCCCCGGATCTTTAGTGAGGAGAGAATGCTCTCCCGTCGCAATCCTCAACAAGGAAAAGAACCTGCTCTCCATCTGATCACCGACAAAGCAACAGCTGTCTCCTTGTGACCACCGAGACAACCAACACAGGTATTTGCCCCTGGAAGGCAAAAGTGCCTGAGGCTTTTCCTTTCTCCCATCTCCACCAGGGTCCCCAGGGATGCAGGAGTCTGTGCCCCTCACCTGAGGGTCCCGAGTGAATTGTGTTTAGTATCTGTGTGCACGGCGGCACAGCCCGTCCAAACCTCCAGGCTGGACCGGGAGGCGCGTGCCCCACATAGAGTTGGCGCCTGAACGTGGGGCTCAACATAGTTGGTGCCCGAACAGGGACCCAACAAAAAAGAACCTACAAGTCCCCTATTATTCCTCCTATACCCTACACACGAATACTATTATGAGTTTGGTGCCTACATTAACAAAGCATATAAAAATTGGTAAATAGATAAATGTTAACATTCTATAAAATACTCTTTCTACTATTTCACAATTTTATTTATCAATGTATTTATTTGCAGTACTTCGGATTGAACCCAGGACCTCACACATACTTTGCAAGTGCACTACCAAAACCTATTTTCTTTTCTTTTCTTTTTCCTTTTTTTTTTTTTTTTTTTTGTCAGAGTCTAAGTTACACAGGCTGCCTCTCGCCTCAAACTCACAGTACTCCTACCTCTGCCTCCAGAGTTGCTGGGATAGCAGGTATACGCCACTATTCATGGCTATTTTATAATTTTATATTCTCATTCAGTAACATGTTATGGACATTTGTCCATGTATGCATAATTTGAATGATTGATCTACCTTATCTTTATTGATAACTACATAGTCTTTCACAGTTCAAAAGCAAACCCACCCAAATAAAAAGAATCACCATCCATCCAGATGGACATGCCTTCCCTCCTTTACACCTCCACAAATCCAGCCATTTACCACATCCTGATACAGCTGCTTCCTGAATTCACTCCAGTGTACCCCTCTTTTTCATTTCCTTTTTCTTCTCTATCCTTAACATTAGTTACAACATTTATACCTCTTTTTCATTTCTATTGCCACCACTTCAGTCCAAGCCACCACCTTCTCTACCTAAACTTCTACAATTGTCTTTCAATTGGTACCTTTGCAAATGGGAAATCTGATCAGACCACCAACCTCAACAGTCAACCCTTCTTGCTTGAAAAGCATTATAATAGCTTCCCTTTTCTCTTGAGATATCCACAAGCCTTAACATGGCCCATGAGGCCCTCGTGGAAAGGCCTCTGCTAGTGTAAAAGGTCATGCACACTTAAAATTTTAATAATCACCATCAATTCGCTCTCCACAAAGGTAGAAGAGATTATCTCACCACCCACAACCACGGCCCTGAAAAGTGCCAATAAAGAGTATGATTTTGTAGCTTCTCCCCCTCTGCCATACCATCTACACCAAAAAAAGAAATAAATAAAAATAAAGCTCAGAGCCCAAATGCTGACTTAACCAGTGTTATGTCTTTACATACGTGAAATAATGACATGACTTCAGGCAATTTCAAATTAATACAGGAAACGCTGCAGCAGCTTCAGCTTTGCCAGTCACGTGACCACGCAAAGACTCAGTTGGGAGGTAATTACAAGCCACCGCATCCCTGGCCTCCCACAGACCTGCAGGTGGGAGTGCCTGCTCGGATACCGAGCCTTCCAATTTCAGTACTTCTAGGGCAGCCAGCTGGGGGCTGCCAGCTGGTTTGTAAAAGGAAGGTCCCTAGATGTTTCTCCCTTCAATCTGGAGCAGTTATTGCTGTCCATTTTCTCTTTTTTAACTCCTCTCTGAATGGGTTTGAGGCCACACCTTCCCTGTGCATTTTCTACAGGGTTAGTCCTTGATTCATGCTCAGCAAACTGAGTTCTCTGATCTAAGAGTGGAGGCACATTACGAATCCACTTTTACACTGGAACCTTGTTCAGCCTCAACTTGCTAATGCCCAATTACCCCGTGCTTTTGCAAACCACAAGAAAAAATAAAGCAGCATATTAAAATTTCCCCGCAATAGATAGCTTCCATATTTCAGTCCAGTTTTGTTTTTTCATTCACTTTCTCACTAAAGAACTGTGGGACCCCTACCATGTGCCAAACACTGTTAAGTGCCAGGAAAATAGCAAAGAAAAAGACAAAAGTAATCCTTGTTGCCCTTATGATTTCACTGTAGCATAATAGTTGTTGTTAGGCACCATCGAATCTAGTCCAACTCATAGCAACCCTATGTACAGTAGATTGAAACACTCCCCAATTCTGTGCCAGGCACACGATCTTATTTATGTTTAAGCCCATTGTTGCAGATACTGTGTCAATCCATCTGGTGGACAGTTTTCCTTTTTTTCACTGACCTGCCACTCTCCCAAACATAATATCTTTCTCCAGGGATTGGTCTCTCCTTACTTCATGTCCGAAATATGTAAGACACAGTCTAGCCATTCTTGCTTTCAAGGAGCACTCTGGTTGCACTTCTTCTAGAACAGATCTGTTGGTTCTTTTGGCAGTCCGTGGTATGTTCTATAATCATCTCCAGCACCATAATTCAAAAGCATCAATTCTTTTCCTGTTTTCCTTGTTCAATGTCCAGATTTCACAACTATATGATGCGACAGAAAATACAATGGCATGAGTCAGGCACACCTTCGTCTTCAATGTGACATCTTTACTTTTCAATACTCTGAAGAGATCTTTCGTCACAGCTTTTCTCAAAGCAATGCATCTTTTGATTTTTTGGCTGCTGCTTCCACAGGTGTAGCATAATAGTGTATAAGTTAAATAGGCCTGGAGACAATGGATCATGTCTGATTTTTATGAAAGACCACAATTCTGTCCTCATTCAATGTCAGGTCTCATTCAGAAGGGCTCCTGAGATACCCACAGTCTATGCTGTTCTTCCCCAGAGGTAACCTCACAAGCAAAATAAAACTTTCTCAATCTCATGACTAGACTCGGAGAATCTGGGCTGTTTTTCTTATCTGCTTTTTAAAAACTTTTACTAGTCTCTGAGGTTGATTATGTTATTGACTTCAATTTGTCCTCCCTCCTTGCATTCATGCCCTTCGCCGAGTGACTTTGCAGTTCCTCCTACTGGAAGACCTTAACCTTGAACTCTATTGCATGCTTTGCTTTGGCCAATGCGCTATTGGCAAACATGGCATGAGCAAAATCACAATGTGCTGTTTTTGTGGGTGTGCTTTCTTGCCCTTCTACCATAACCACGATAAGAACATACACGACTGAGCTATCGTTCTGTCCTCTCTTTGGTAATGCTGTTGTCTCAGTTCCTTTCTACATCCCCTCCAACCAAATAGAAAAAAAACCCCAACACAGAATAGAAATATAGAGAGAGAACACAAGAAAATCCACTGCTCCACAGGAAGAACTAATACCATGTGCTAGAAAATTCCAGTGTGGAATTCTCAACAATACATCACCTTCTTGAATTATTTAGAAACAAAGACTATGAAAGAATTGTTCAGGCATCCAGCACCCGTCAAAGATATACACCTATAAGGAAATGAATACCAAACTTACAAATGTAACAAACATTTGCAACAAAATTGAAATTGGAGAATAAAGTATCTCAGAGTCCCTCTTAAAAAACCAAAAACGAATCCAGCCAATCAGCAATGAGTGGAGAAGCTGTGATAGAGAGAATAGTGAAAATTCAATGTCAAAAGAATCTTATGAGAAAAGAACTTGAGACACCAGATCCTTATACCCAGCCAGGTCAACGTGAAGGAAACCAACAGAAATTTGCAAGTATGTAAGAACTCAAGAGCAAGTCCTGTGAATTTTCCTGGGAAAAAGAAGTGCAAGAAAAAACAGTAAACCAAAATGGAGTAATAATTTTTTAAAAAAATAAATAATTCAGAGCCAGGAGCCACGACACAGGCCTGAAATCCCAGTGATTCCAAGGCAGAGGCAGAAGGATCACAAGTTTGAGGCCAGAGGTAGCCTGTGTAACTTAGTGAGACCCTGTCTCAAAATAAAACATTAATAAGGCGCTGGGGGTGCAGCTCAGTGGTAGAGCACTTGCAAAGTATGTGTGAAGCCTTGGGTTCGGCCCCCCAGTACCATAAACAATAAATAAAGTAATTAGTCAATTAATTCAGGAGGCAAAAGTCATGGTACAAGGACAGGTAGGCAATAGCAAATTCATTTAATTATAGATGTAAGAATAAATCATGGTAATTATAGAATTACAGAATGATAAATGTAGAATGTAAATGCTTTATACTCTGACTTTTTTTAATGTTATTAAAACCTCAGAAGATGAGGGGAGTGGTAAATGAGGTGAGAGGAAGATTAAAAGTTTTAATTTCCTTATCTTTCTTTAGCAGAGTCAATCAATGTCTAAAATTAAACATGGATTTTTTAAAAGAAAAACTCCAGCTTTCTTAATTTTTTATAATCTTTTTTGTAACCTTAGGGAGAACTTTTAGGATCTAATATCTCTGTAGTAAAAATACATTATCTGAAGTTCCATAATTCCTTGGTTTCTATTTGGTTTCTTTTTCATCTGTTAAATTCAAGAAAATTTCAATTTAATGCCCTTTTATTTTTCTAAAAATGTATAGTAAGACCCAATTTTTACAAAATTATTCTGCATTTTTCATTCCATTTACATACTTAAAGAGCTACAGTGAATGATTTTCATTTGAAATTATTAGACTTCTTGACAGTTGAATTTGAAACAATTTTTGTTCTCTTTTTTGTTTCTATACTTTATATTCAGCAAAGTGTATAAAAACAAAGGCCATTTCATTTTATGTACACAAATACCAGATTGCAAAAATTCATCATGAAATCCTCTCGTTTTTGGACACATGCCCCTTTGCAATGTGGCTTTGCAGCTACATCATCAGGGGAGAATTGATTTCCCCATCCCTTAATTCTGAACTGTCCTTGTAGCTTGGTCTACCAGTAGAGGGTGGTGGCGATAATACATGACTTCTGAACCTACATTTTTAAAAGCCTCACAGCACCTTCTCTCATGTTGTTGGAGACTCTGCTGAGACATCCATGTGAAGAAGCCAAGATTACCTGACTGGAGGACAGAAGCCACATGGATCAGAGGCAAACTGCTCAAGCCCCTAGACTTACCAGCTGACAACTAATACCAAACACCATCTGGAACCTGTAGAGCTGCTAAATGTGGCAGCCACTGAGTGGCCCCCAGATGAGATTTTTAAAAATGCTGCCCACTGCACCCCTCTCAAATTGGTGCTCCCACTAAACTGTGAGCAAACAAAACAGCTGCTGTTTTACACTGCTAAATTTTGACGTCTTTTGTTAGGCAGTGACAGATAAGTGATATAGTAGCGCAGACTTTGTGTGTTAACACATAATCAGGCTTCCATCAGGATGGAAGACCGAGCACATCTATTTCTTCCCCAAGTTCCTTGAATTGACCACTAAAGAGGCAGCCTGCACAACTTAGTAAGATCTTGTCTCAAAATAAAAAATAAAAAGGGAGTGAGGGTGCAGCTCAGTGATAAGCACTTGCCTAGCACATGCAAGGCCCTGAGTTCAACCCTCCAGGTGTTGTTGTTAGGTGCAGTCGAGTCGGTATCCAACTCATAGTGACCCTCATAGGGTTTTCAATGGCTGACAGTTTCGGGATTGCCTTGGGAGTGGATTGCCAGGACCTTCTCCCATTTTTGCAGTGCTGGGAATTGAACTCGGGTCATCAGAGACTGCAGCACAGTGCTTTACCAACTGAGCTCAATCCCAGCCCCCAACCCTCCAGTACTAGAAAGAAAAAAAGAAAAACCTACCACCACTAGTCCTCCCCAATGCCAGTTACCTATTGCAGCCTAACAAGAAACCCCAGAAGTCAGTGGCTTACAACATTATTACTTTATTATTTTTCACAATTCTATGGTGGACTTCCTGTAGCTGTACCACTGTGGTATCCCATCCTGTCAGCTCTCGGAAGCTAAGCAGGGTCAGGCCTGGTTAGTACTTGGATGGGAGACCACCTGGGAACACCAGGTGCTGTAGGCTTAGGAGAAGGACCTGGCAAACCCACTCCCAAAACACAATCGGCCATTGAAAATCTTATGAATACCAGAGAAGCACAGCAATACCGTTTTGTTTATCATACATAAGGTTGGTATGAGTCAGACACCAACTCGATGGCACCTAACAACAACAACAAGGCAACCAAGGGACAGTCAAGAAGTGGAACGATCTTGAAATCATCTGAATGCACAAACTGTGCTTTTCATATCTCTCTCCTTAGTCCCAAAGAGAGTCTATAATGTGATAAGTCTACATATATTTGGCGTATGAATGAATATATGAATAAGTGAATTAATGAAGTCAGGTGGGAGAGTTGAATGAACAAAGCCTAGAGCAGAGTTCTCAAATTTGAGCATTCGTCAGATCCCTTGGAAGACTTCTTGTACCACAGATTCCTGGGATTCACCCATAGGTAAAGAAAGAGGGACTGAGAATTTGCATTTCCAATAGTACTAGTGTTGCTGACTGGAAACCATGCTTTCAGAACCTCTGGTCCACAGAGGAGATGGGTAAGTGAAGCTGTGCTGTCTGTCGCTCCAATACCTAACGGACTACTGTCACAAGAAGAAAGCTGATTTGTTCTGCGTGGCTCCTGAGTGAAGTGTTTGGAAAGCTACCTGGAGTTGGTTTTTGACTCAGCACAAACACACATTTCTGATAAGTAGAGATGTGTGGCAATGGAATAGACCAATTCTCTCTGCCCTCTCCTGCTCTTTCCCTGCCTTCTTTTCATTTTTTTCCTACCCTTACTTCCTGTTCCTGTAACAAGTTTACAGCTTCTCGCTGAAAGTGTAGACCTCACATTTCCACAATCAGAAACTTCTCTCTCTTAGAAACCAAATGTCAGCATTTTTCTGAATATCACCTTATGAGAGCAGAGAAAATCTGTCTCTAGAATGTCCATTTGTCTCATTTTGTGCTATAATGTTATGATGAGTTTGGGCTCAGGTGAAGCAAAGCAATCTGCATTTGGTCCTATCTGGATGTTTATCCCATGCCATTAATTTCCAATAAAAAGAATTTTTTTCAATCAAATCCCATTCTAACATGATGTTACTTCGTTTTTCTATGGAATTATACGGACATTCCTTAACAAATTTGCTTTTGAACGGTGTGCCACACAGGAAATGCTGATAACACAGTTTCTTAACACGTGCCAAGTACACAGGTTACACAAAAGCAGATCCTATTGTGGCTTTTTTGAGAGGCTGTTTAAAAGTTAAGTTCCCCTTAATGAAACCGCAAAAAAAAAGGGCTTTGCTTTGCTTTTCCTGGCATCCTGGCTTCTCCCTCTTTGTGGCTTATGATGTTTTCCTTCTCCCTTCTGTTATCTGCGCTTCCTACTCATCTCAAATTGATGACATGTTGCTGAGACAACTAAGTCGCTAACCTTCTTAACTTGGCTTTTGTTGTGTGCTTGCGTGAGTTTAGGCGGAGTATTTTCATTCCTCTCAGGACGCTCTGTGTCTGCTAGGGGAGGGCTATTAGACCTGGAGGTGGAGAACAAAGGAGGCTTTTTAAGTGCTTGCTATTCAAATCATCTTCTTACTCTCTTTAAGCCCACCATTTGTCTGTGGTGGGGCACTGACAGAGCGTCCCTGGCCTCCTGCAGCAGGATTAACTGACTCTGGGATGGCAGGCTTGCTCCAACCCAGACTCCTTTGGGAGAAGCGACCTTCTGAGGATGAGAAGGAAGTACACAAAGGTCCCTTCACCCCATCTCCTTTATTTACTCTTTCTTACCCTTACTGAGAGTGGGGAGGCAGATCCTCCCATCTCCATGCAGATCCTTCCTCCATTTGTGCATGTGATAAACTAAGACTTGGATGTGAACAAGGCTCACGCTGCTCTTGACATTGGCCCAGCTCAGCTCTGAGTGGGTCCTATATGTCCCAACCTCATGTTTATGAGTGTGCGCAGCCTCCCTTTGCATCCCATTCTGGGCTGCTGGCCTTGGGTCATCGTTTGTCTTTCCCGTCTTTGCCTCCCTCATGGTTTCTATGCCCCTCATACAGTGACTGTTTCAAAAAGAGCACCTCCTACTCAGCAGTAAATCCGGACCCTAGAAAGGCCTCTTGTGCCCTTGCTCTCTCTCTCTCTCTCTCTCTCTCTCTCTCTCTCTCACCTCCTCTCTCTCACCTCCTCTTCCTCCTCCCTCCCTCCCCCTCCCTCTCTTTCTCTCCTCCTCCTCCTTCCCCTCTCCCTCCCTCCCTCTCTCTCTCCATATTTATAGATATAGATAGAGATATAGGTTGTTGTTAGTTGCCATCAAGTCATGTCTGACTCATAGTAACCCTATGAACAACAGAATGAAACATTCCCCACCACTGTGCCATGCCTGGCACTATGTTAGTGATTCTCTGCTATTCATAGGGTTTTCAATGACTGATTGTTTGGGTATTGTTTCAGGAGTGTTTCAGGAGTTCTTCTCCCATTTTTGTTTTTTTGGGGTTTTTTGTTTTTTGTTTTGTTTTTGTGCTGGGGATCAAACCCTGGACCTCCAGAGAGAGAGAGAGAGAGAGAGAGAGAGAGAGAGAGAGAGAGAGAGAGGTAATGTATAATAATATTATAATATATATAATATTACACCAGCCTTGAAAGACATTTCTTAAGACAAAATTTATATAGTTTAAAGGCCGTTTTCAAAGCAAAGTTTGACTCTGTTGACATAAACTCGCCTAGTTAAATCTAAACTGACATGGAATAAGGATATTGAACTTGAACCAATTTTAGCTCATCTTCAAAATATTTCATTTGGCTAACCTTTTCACTTTTGAAGCAGACTTTCTTCCTCTGCCTATTTATTTATTTATTTATTTATTCAATTATTTCTTTATTTTACAGTTGCAGTTGCCATGAGCAGCCCCAGATCTGTAGTCTTCTAACGTTTCTTTATTGGTACCAGGAGGCTGTCCAGTGGAATGTTCTAGATCCCTGCTGATACTGAAGGACCCAGCTTAGCCATAGAAAAGCCACTTTATAGATCAGGCTAAGAAAATTTTCCACTGCCTCAGGGAGAGACCCCACCCCTCCCAATTTGGGAAGTCCCGAGCTATCTTAAGCTGCCACTTTCCTTCTTGTTATCATCAGCCCTTGCTATTGTTTTAACCAATTAGTTTAAAAGTCAACCAATGCGACCAATCAAGTTGTACCATTCAGCTAGCCCGCCATTTGGCTTCTGTAAGGGTATAAAAAGCCCTCGCTTCTACATTTCGGGGTCTCTCTCTCTCTTTCGCTCTCTCGTTCGATGGAGCTGAGTAGACCCCG
>VMDO01029359.1:0-22727 GCA_007922755.1 Pedetes capensis | reverse complement strand
GGAGAAGGACATCATGTTTGGGAGAGTGGCAGGTCAATGCAAAAGAGGAAAACCCTCCACCAGATGGATTGACACAGTGTCTGCAACAATGGGCTTAAACATAAATAAGATGGTTTGCCTGGCACAGAATCGGCAAGTGTTTCGATCTGCTGTACATAGGGTCGCTATGAGTCGGACTCGACTCGACGGCACCTAACAAACAACAAGATCGTTTGCCTGGCACAGAATCGGCAAGTGTTTCGATCTGCTGTACATAGGATCACTATGAGTCGGACTCGACTCGATGGCACCTAACAACAACAACATGGGTGCATGGTGTTATGGAAGCTTCTTCACTAAGTCCTTAGTACTCTGGTGCTAAGACCAAAATGCTCGTTGTCAAGCCAGGAGCATCCATAAATCCTAAAGGGCTGGGGGCCTTATTAGGGTTTCAGGTATTTTCAACATACTCGCTATAATAAAAAACCTTTTTGTGGTTAACACAGGCAGGAAAATAGAATATTCATTTCAATGTATTCTGTTTCAAAGATTGTATTCTGGGCAACTCATAAACAAGAGTACAGAAAAATATAAATTTGTGTGAATGCCTAATAAAGGTTTTTGTGAAATGAATTCATTTCAGGGCCACAAAAAAGTGAAACGCTTTAAAGTTGACTCATTAAAATAGTACATCTTTAAAACTAATATTGTTTGGCTCTGAGGTATGCATAAAATAAATAGAACCTCGAGAATCATTTGGCCAAAAAAACGCGGGGGGCACAGGCATGCATGATTTTGTGCTTTATGGTTTAGGTTTCTACTGTACGTTACCTTTAAAGAAAACCTTATTTTCTAACATACAGCCTGAGCAGGCATGCTCTTGGCTAACCACGGGAAAACTCTGTTGCCGCTTTCCATAATGCATTCATGAAGGGATTTCAAACCAACCAACACTTACTGCAGAAGGAAAACCAAAAAATGTGATTCCCTGGCATTTTTTAGACAAGCACAGAAGTTCAGGCACCATCGCTCGTAAGCCCTTTGGTGGCAACATGAACACTGGCTTGTTTCTAGCCCCTTATGATCCCTGAACCAAGCCGAGGCTTCACATTCTGCCGTAATTTTTCCTACAGTTGCCTGGATCCCGGGAGCGCCTGAGTGAGAGTCCCTAGTCTTGGCTCTCAGCTGGATTCCAAGGTAGCAGCGCAGAGCCAAGGCCTTCATTTCATCCCCCTGGTAGCGAGATCTTCCCCAGTAACCACCTTCCTTTCTGCTCTGCTTACTCCACCAGAGAGGCCCTTTCTCTTGGGGGAAAAAGCGTCATTTCTTCTCCTGTTCCTTTTTCTGGGAACAATGCGGTTTACATATTTGTCTTCCATGTGAACAGGGAAGGACATTCTTCCCAAGTCATAATTTGCTTGAGGCAGGGTTTTCCGGGTTATGTGAACACGTCACGTGATCATCAGGCTCAAAGGAACCTTGAAGGAACAATCCACCCTCTGCTTTATAAACCACAGCAGGCAATGCTGCAAGTTGACCCTGGGGAGGGAGTTTTCCCGGCTTCCCCTGGCTCTGCTCAGTTCCTATCTCTGCCTGGTTTTGTCTGCAATCCTTCTTGCCGTGATGGAATGAGTTGTGCTGGGAGATGGAAAGGCGGAGGGCTGGGGAGAGGAGAACAAGGAGCCAGAATCACTGAAGAAATCGCCCCTCGGTTTCTGTTTAAACACTGGACCAGCAGGGTGGACCTGATGCTCCAGTTTCCTAACAGGCCATGGATGTCTGGAAGCAGAGGCTCTGCCAATGTCCTGGGCCACAAGACTGGAATGAGGCTGTTTACACAGCTACAACCAGGCCCAATAATTGTGGGTGAGCAGGGCACACTCACAGCTAATCTCAAGGCCAGAGCGGCCTGTCAACCTCTCGAGGTCCTGAGCCTACGGTGAAAATGCACAACACATGATCAATACTGACCAAGCCACACCCCTTGATGCCAGGCCCCTTTATAGAGAGCAGTTTTGGCAGGGAAGATGCCAAACAAAGGCCAGGTAAACGAGAAGGATCCCTAAGCTAACTCCCTGCAGTCAGGGTTATGTTTTATGATTTGAATTTCACTTGTGGGTGCCTCCTCATAGTTATTAAATACGTAATGAGAATTAATCCTTCTCTGCAGCACCAGTTTGCAACTTAATTCACGTTTGCAGAGCCCTATGGATGAAAGCTGAAATCTGCAAGAAATGCTAAGGATTTCTCAAGGTGCAATCCTAAATTGGTAAGATTTAAGAGTCCCCTCCTCTCGCTAAGAACTCCTTTCTCGGGGCTTTGGGCAAAGCGCTAATCTTTGTTCCAGACGGTACCTTCTTCCTAAAGGTGGGAATAGGTGAGCGCTAAGGCCCCTCCTGGGCTGGGATTTAGCTCAGTTGGTAGAGTGCTGCACTGCAGTCTCTGAGGTCCTGAGTTCAATTCCCAGCACCCCCAAAATGGGAGAAGGGCCTGGCAATCCACTCCTGAGGTAATCCCAAAACAGCCAGCCATTGAAAACCCTATGAGGGTCGCTATGAGTCGGAAACCAACTCGACGGCACCTCACAACAACACAACAAGACCCCTCCTGACCCTAACATTCTGTAATTTCAGTGAACTGTTCTGGAGGAGACGGAGAGAAGTTTAGGTCTGAGAGGGTGGAGAAGCAACCGTGCAGCATCACTGTCCTGACATGAGAAGTCCCTTCTCCTCAGGCAGCTGGGGGGCAGCCATTTTTATGCTCCCCATGAAAGGGAACTGAGGCTCCGAGGAAAGAAACAAACTGCTTGCCAGCTTTCCGTGATTGTAACACATAACCGAGGCAACAAACTTGTGAAGAGGGAAGGTGTGTTGGGCTCACGGTTTTGAAGATTTCAGGACATGACCACTAGGTCCTATTGCCCTGGGCCTGTGCTGAGCTGGCATGTCACAGCAGCGTCGTGTGTAGACCACACACCAGGACTCCAGCTTCTACTAGGACAGGAATCTGTGGACTAAACCAGCAGTGCCTTGAGGAAAGTGCCATGCCCAGTCCAGTCCTTCCCTCATGCCTAGGTGCCCCTCGCCCTCAATGAGCAGAGAATAGCTGAGAAAGGATTGGGCTGCTCTGGGTAGAGGGTTAGAAGCTAATGGCTGAAAACAGAACAGGCTGTGGGCAATTTGATAAAGCTAGAAATGCTGCCCTGCGACCATGCTGTGTCCTTAAATGGCTGCAGCCTCGTATTGACATGGAATGAAGCAGACTCGCTGTCTTGAGGTTCCCATTTGGGTCTGCATGTGAAAAAGAAAGAGACAGGGGCCCCCCAGCCGCTTCCCACCAGGCCCCCCTCTTACAGGTCCTGCTATCTCCCCACAGCACAAAGCTGGGGACGAAGCCTTTATCACGTGGGCCCTTGGCGGACATTCAAGATCCCCACTGCAGCACTGGCTAGGAACACAGGCAGAAAATGGCAGCGGAACCTCAAACCCACGTCCCTGTGGTTCCCAGATCTGTGCCATCGTCTGTGGCCAGGCTGCCTTCAGCATGGCTTCTCCATAAGGTCAGTGCCCAGGGGAAACGTGAGTTAGCGTCAGCACCCTGCCTAGCGGTCTCTGGGGCCCAGGAAACAGAAGCTCCCAGAAGCAGGAATCCTCTCTGACCCCGCTTGCCCTCCCGTCTCCCACCCTTGTTCTTCCCACGAGGCCAGGCACAGAAGCTAGAACTCCTCTGCCCTAAGGTGGCTCATTTCAGTGGCATCCTGTGCTTGTGAAAGCTGGACAGGGAGTAAGGGAGACAGGAGAACTGATGCTTTTGAATTATGGTTCTAGAGATGAATAGTGACTATACCATGGACTGCCGAAAGAACCAACAGATCTGTTCTAGAAGAAGTGCAACCAGGGTGCTCCTTGGAAGCAAGGATGGCTAGACTGTGTCTTATGTATTTTGGACATGTAATCAGGAGAGATCAATCCCTGGAGAAGGACATCATGTTTGGGAGAGTGGCAGGTCAGCAAAAAAAAAAAAGGAAAACCCTCAACTAGATGGATTCACATAGTGTCTGCAACAATAGGCTTAAACATAAAATGACTGGGTGCCTGGCACAGTGTTGGGGAGGGTTGTACATAGGGAGGGCTGTGTTGTACATAGGGTCGCTATGAGTCAGACTCGAGTCAACAGCACCTAACAACAACAACAAGGTGGGTCATAGGAACCAGAATTCTTTTTCTCCAAAATCAGCCATACTGCCTAAAAATTCTATTCTAAACTTTCCCTGTCTTTTCTATGTACCAGATGACCACAAGAAAATTAAGACTCTCACTTCCGAGGGGTTCTGGCCCGCACCCAGGAAGAAGAAGAGCTTGAGCTGATGGTTGGAGTAGACAGGTTTGCCAGGCTCCCCTCCATCTCTTACCCCGTTATCATCCAATCATATTTCTGCACAGATGGCCCTGCTCCCCCAATCCCAAGGATAAAAGTGGATAACTCTCTGTGTGGCTAGATCTCCTTTCTGAAGCCCTCCAGGCATGGAAGACGTCACCTAAACACATCTGTCACGCTTTCCCCTTGTTAACTTTCCCTTGGTCCTTCCAGCCCTCCCTCGTCCCCTTCGCCCATGAGGAGCCCTTCCCCAGGTTCCAGTTCACCAGGTGCAGTGGTCAACGGCCATTGGGATGTTCCCACCAAGGGAGGGGAGAGAGGATGCCCCTCTGCAGGGGGAAGGCCCCACCCCACCCAGCATGGGGACTTCCTGCCCGCTGTCTCCCTGTGGCCCACCCCCCTTTTTTCTCCTATAGAAGTGCTGCGTGCCCTGAAATCCTCAGTGGAGATTTGAGATGGATGGCCTTTCTTTTTCAGGCCTGGCTTGGAATAAACCTGTTTCCTTCACCAACTTCTGTGCCCCCGATTTTCAGGAGAGCAGAGAGCAGTACAGGCCTCCGGTTCCTGTACCAACCTGTCTGCAGTTATGGGGTGACAGTCATGTGCCTTTATAATGGGCAGGACAGGGATCAGCCCTCTTTCCTCCCCTCCAAGGCCCGCACCCCTCTAGCATCCCTCGGCTCTGAGCCGGGCTCTGTCCATCTCAGGGAGCCTGGCGTCTGCGAGAAGAGGCAGTTCATCTCTTCTGTTTGCGCTGCAATATCTGTGTGCCCAGAAGGGGACAAAGAACTCACAACTCTCGTTCTAACACAAGAAGAATTCTCTCTGGGATTTTATCCAGGCTAACAAGGAATTCAGAATTCCCGTTTCCTGGCAGGAGTCTAGAAGCCTCACGCAAGCGACGGAGGGGCCGCGGGACCATGCGGGAGGGTCTCTCTGACAGGCACCTGCCTCCCTTCCGACCCTCCTCCCTCTCTTCCTTTGCCCACTATGCAAGCAATTAGTGCAACTGAATCCTTAATAAGCCAATTTAGTCCAGCCCACGCAGCTATCTTGTTCCTAATAAATCAATTAATTCAGCTCACTTTGAGGGGATTGTCATGTTTACAATCCTGCAGTATCTCCACATTTCTGTAAGAAATAAGATGGCAAGGAGCATTTTTAGTAAAAACCTCATCTCTCTCTCACTGGTGGAGGGGCTGGCTGTTTGCTGCTGCTGCTGGCAACTCCCTACCTTAGCCAGGAGCCTGCAAAGGTGACTTGTTGTTGTTGTTGTTGTTGTTAGGTGCCGTCAAGTCAGTATCTGACTCATAGCAACCCTCTGTACAACAGGGGAAACACTATTGTCAGTGCTTCTTTGCTGTTCATAGGGTTTTCAATGGCAGATTGATTTTTGGGAGGGGGTTGCCAGGTCCTTCTCCCAAGCCCACAGCTTCTGGTGTTCCCAGGTGGTCTCCCATCCAGGTACTAACCAGGCCCGACCCTGCTTAGTTTCTGAGATCTGACGGGATCGGATGCCACATGGCTATAGCTGCAGGCAAAGGTGACTTTAGGTGGCTTGCTTCCCAGAAGGGGAGCTGGCAGGCAAAGGTTTAGAGGGCTTTTGTTCATATTCTGTGCAAGGGATTTGACCAAGGGCAGAGCAAGGCTCTTGCTCTAAGGGTGCTGAAAGCTTTCCCTGCCACAGTCCGGGGGGTGGGGGGGCGTCCCAGGAAAGCACACAGCATCTAAAGCTTCTTTGCAAATGACCTCTAGCTGGCAGGATTATCACTACCTATTCAGTCTCCTTGGACTTTTGTAGCCATATTAACAAGGTAAAGATCGATCTTATTAAGATTCAAAGCTCAGGTTCCAAATATTCCCATAGCACTGCCCTTGAAAGGCTGAGGCTTAGGAGCCACATGTGTGGATTGAGTTGAGAGAAGATTCTTGATACATAGCACTAATAGATCAGTTGCGTGGTGTTTGCTCACATACCCATTGGTGAGAAACCTAGGGAGCCCGATGGTCCTGCTTTTCTCTGCATTTTTCAGATAATTAGGCTTAGTATGGAGCCAGTGACCTTTACCAGGTGATGTATTCGTCAGCTGTCATCACTGTGGCTGGAAAACCAACCCAAGCAAACTTACGAGGGAAGAGGTCTGTTGGGAGCTCACAGTTAGAGGATCAGTCCCCAATGGCAGCAGGGCTGGTATGTCACCGCAGTAGCACAGCCGGTTGTATACAACTTCCAGGGGGACCAGAAACAAAGAGAGAGCTGAGCCTGGGGTATGAGGGGGAAAAGACCTCTAAAGTCCCCCACCCAGAGAGCTACTTCCACCAAAGGTCCCTCTCCAAAAGTTCTACCGTCTCCCAGGACAGTGCCATGAGCTGGGGACCAAACAATAGGACTTTTGGGGGACAATTTAGGTCCAAACATAACAAATGACTATTGTAAAGGTAATCGTTCCAAACCTTAGTATATTCTAGATAGAGTGCCCAAATGTCAAGTGGGTTAGAAACTCTACCAAATGAGGAGCAGTAGAGGGATACTGACTTATTCCTGTAGAAAGAAAGAGAAAACTATTTTTTTTGTGGAACTAGGGGGTTGAACCCAGGCCCTTGCACATGCTTTGCAAGTGCCCTACCACTGGGCTGTACCCCAAGTCCGTTTTATACTTTTTATTTTCAGTCAGGATCTTGCTAAGTTACACAGGCTGCCACACTCCTGCCTCTGCCTCCAGGGTCACTGGGATTACAGGGGTGCACCACTGCACCGGGCAAGAGGAAACTTCTTTGGGAGCAAAGCGCCTGCCTTAAGCAAAGGGGAGCCATGTTGGGTGACTCAGTCCTTTCACGTGGAAGAGAGATCGAACTTACCTAGTGTGACGCTAAAGACAGAACAAGGGTCGTGGAGGGCGAAGGAGACAGGCGGGTAAGAGTTAAGAATAACGCCATCCTTCTGGCAGCTCTAGCTCTGCGAACACAGGGCCCCTGCGTTCCCTGTCTTGGAGACCCGGAGTCAGAGGCCAAGGGTGGACCCCAGGGAGGTGTAGGTTTTGGTGAAGCAAAAGCAGGTGGAGAAAACTCCTATTTACTTAAAGTTTCTTCCTATGAAAGAAAGACCTCCGCTCCATAGGTCAGTTTCTCACTAGATAGATGAGCTACATTTGTTTGATTTCCTTGGAAAACAGTTTGTGCTTAATAAACAAATGGATGAGAGATCGGGAGGGGTGGTGCAGTGGGGAGTCCAGGCTTCGATGCCTCGAGGGGAGCCGGCCCTCCGGGCTGGTCTCGCCAACGCAGCCACAGATTTCCCTTCACTGGAGGAAAGATTCTAACAGTCAGGGCAGATAGACTTTGACATCACACCAGACATTCGATTACTGCTTATCTCTTCCAGGCTATTTCCCTGGAGACTGCCGAGAAGATTTTGCATCCATGCTACCAAAGTGAGTGAGGCCATGACATTGGGAAAGTCTGGGTAACTTGTCTGAAAAGGCACCATGTGGGAGGATAACGGAATAGCTATTCCTTCATATGCTTTTCAATTAATTACAAATTAATATAAGACTCCATTATTAGGTAGAGAAGCCTTGTGGAATTTCTTGAGATGTAACATTTTATGGCACAAATTTATCATAAAAGACAAACTTAACTCCATGCAAGCAGAATAAAAACAAAAAGCCTTTTCCCTTTCGAGAATCCTAATGATTTTATTTTGTCTTCCTTTAGCTTTAATCACTATCCTTGGATAAAAAGGGAATTAAATTGCTCCATATTAAGCTCTTTGTTCATGAAATAAATGAAATCTCTTTGTGAATTCAATTGCTAACATAAAAATATAACATTGTATTCTCAACTTCCAATTAGTTGCATTCTTTTTAGATTTTGCTTGGAATAAAGGTTTTTAAAATGTCGGGTGTGGTGGTGCGTGGCTATAATCTCAGTGACTCTGGAGGCTGAGGCAGGAGGATCACAAGTTCAAGGCCAGAGGAGACTGTGACTCAAGATAAATAATAAAAAGGGACTAGGAGTGAAGCCCAGTGATAGAGCACTTGCCAGGTATGCACAAGACCCTGGTTTCAATCCCTGAGTATGGCAAAATAAATGAAATGAAATGAAATGGTTTTTTTTTAAAATGCAGTTTGCCAAATGGAAATTAGCAATGTTGGGGATATTAAGAAGATTTTCCCCTGGTAGCTAAGTTTTATGAAGATCCCTGGACGTGATATCTTTCTGCTGCTGTGGCAAAGCTGAGATCAACAACTTAAAGGAAGGAAGATTTATTTAGGTTCACAGTTGTAGAGGATTCAGTCCACGGTGGCTGGGTCCTGTTTTTTGGGCCTGTGGGGAGCAGGGGTTACAGGAGGCTGCTCATCTCTTGGTAACCAGAAGCAGAGAGACCGGAAGAGGCAGGATCCCCACA
This sequence comes from Pedetes capensis, assembly GCA_007922755.1. Taxonomy (NCBI): domain Eukaryota; kingdom Metazoa; phylum Chordata; class Mammalia; order Rodentia; family Pedetidae; genus Pedetes; species Pedetes capensis. The sequence goes on along the minus strand of VMDO01029359.1, from coordinate 13,963 downwards.
TCCCTTTTGAGGCCACGACCCTAAAGATCAAACTGTCTCCCACTAGGCCCCGCCTCTTAGAGGTTCCACCACCTCTCAAAAGTGCCACAGAGTGAGGATCAAGCCTTTAAAGTACAGGACTTGGGGGGCCAGGAGAGGAGCATTTTTGCATGGTAGGTAGAGTAACATGACTGCCTCCTAAATTCTCTCCTTTTTCAGGTGAAAAAATAATATTTCACCTCTTTGAAATAGTGTGTATTTATTTATCTTGTGCCATTTATTTATCTTGTGAAATAGTGTGTATTTATTTATCTTATGCTTTAGTAATCAATGACTCCAAAACATGTGTCACCTACTGCTTGTGGTTATTGTCCATCCCAGCACGCATTCACCATGGGTTAGTGCATCTGGAACATCTCTGCTCCATCCCTTGTTCATCCAGTGACACAGGCTGATTGAGCAACACCCGTGTGGGGCACTCACCACAGAGGAGAAAGAAAAGGCCTGTCTCACTTCACACGCCATTGGCCAAACCAAGTCACAAGTGCAATGTCAATTGATAGGGCAGGAAGGCAGACGCCCTGGGCTACAGAAAGCAATGCTATAAGTACTCCAGGGATACAATGTCCCCAACATCGGTGTCATCAAACACATCCTGGAAACATTGTCCAGTCTGCTTTACTTCTCAGCTATTTGACTTATATGATCTACTGAGGGACTTTACCAAGTCACCAATATCTCATCATTTGTTACTGTGTTTTCATATTATTTGCCTGCAAAGTGACAGTTCAATAGATTCTCACCGTGAATGACTAGGGAATATGGTGCTTTACTGTCACTTTTTACTCAAGTAAAAGAATACTGTGTAGCGCAAAGCCCCACATTTATTTTCCACACTAACAACAACAACAACATGTTGTAAAGAAACTGGGCTCTGTAGAATTTATTAATGAAAAAAATAATTCTTCACTGGCTCAGTAGTGCAATGCTATCAGGCACAACACACAGTGCTTCATAGTAAATGGGTATTAATTCACGTTACCGTGCATTGCGCTGGGGCATCGAAACAGCTATGGGATTACACTTGGCAGCTACAGGAACACCTGGAGAGCTTCTGGGAAGTGATGTGATTATCACAAGCAACACCGGGGGAAATAACATAATTTGTTGCTGGCGATGAAATGTTCTCCCATTTTTCCTAAAAGCTTGGCAGGTTGAAACAAATCCTTTTGAAGTCATTTTATTATATTTTTGAGGAATCCCATGATTCCTCTCTTCTCCTTCTGACCCTAAGAGCTTTAATATGGATTGACCATCACTGGGCATCCAGGCTCATTGTAGACATTCTTGAAGAGAAAGTCTTTCGAATCAGGATGGCTACCTTCTGCACAGTATTTGTAAGACTGCTGTCCCAGTCGTTTTTGATTGGTGACTTTGCAGTATACTTGGAAATGTAAATTGTGATTATATAGTTCGATGGATAAATAAATGAGAAAAGGACAGAAGACAGGAAAAGAAGCAAGGGATCTAGGAGGAGGAAAGAAAAAGGAAGAAAGAATGAAAAAATGTGATGGAAGGCAAACAATTATTTTTGCTAGTATAATAGATTAATCATCACAGGAGACTATAGAGATCCTTGGTGCTGATACGAAACTGAATTTTTTCCTTCATCAGAAAGTAACACGAGTTGACAGCAGTCTTTAGACGAACAAGTTTCCTCTCATAATCCCTGAACTGGGATTGGTCCTTTCTCTCGGCATCAGACATGCCTCTAATGTGAAAACTTTGGTACTGTTTCTAAGTAGATGTGTGGGTTGGCTGAGGCTCTAATATTGAAGGTTGCTAATTTGTACTTTGGGGTCTTATTCTTTGTTGTTGTTGTTAGCTGCTGTTGAGTCCTATTCATAGCGACCCTCATAGAGTTTCCAATGTTCATTGTTTCAGGATTGTTTTGCGAGTGGGTTGCCAGGTCTTTCTCTCATTTTTGCAGCACTAGGGATCGAACCCAGGGCCTCAGAGAGTGCAGAGCAGCACTCTACCAACTGAGCTAACCCCCTGTCCATTATTCTTTGCCTATTTGCCTCAAACAGACATCTTGGCTCCTTTGAAACAATTTGTCCAAATGCTCTTTGTTCTTTAGGAATCAGGGCATTCACACATCATTTCCTTTTTCAAATTCCTCGGCACCACTGTGCATTTCCTACCACCTATTTTTGAATATAATATTTATACAAAGATGCTCTTTTGAATTAAAATGTAATAAAACAAAAAGGCAGAGAAATGACTCAATAGGAAAAAGCCAACTGATAAATTCATGGTCCTACTACTACATTATAATTTCACAATTATAAGAGCAATTTGTGATTTTTTTTCCATATCCAATCACTAAAATATCCAGAGGGGTGAAGAGAACAAAGAAAATGCACCTAGTATGCCATCATTATTCTCTTTATTTCACATCTCAAAACTGAGGCACTTTCGGGCAAACTCTCCATTGCTGAATCTCCTCACATATTCTGCCTCCTACCTGTGGATAATTCTATGGTCAGCTGCATGCCTAAGGATGAAATTCAAGATAAACTCTGAAGGTAGATCAAATGGAACTGGCCAGTGAATTTGGGCATAAGGTGTTTGAGAAAGAGAAAGGTCAAGGAGACAAGATCACGTGAGCCTCTCAGTGAAGGGTGGTATCGTTTACTAAGAGGGAGACCCTGGAAAAGCTGGATGTGGGGTTGGAGCATAGCAAGAACTCTTTCTTTGGACCTTTTAAGTCCAAAATGTCAAATGGACAGTTGGGTATACAATGAAACTCAAGGAGAAGGCTGGGGTAGAGCTGTGTCAGAAGAAAGATGGTGTTGGATGGACTCCCATAAGGACAGGGTGCATAATTGATGAGAAGAGGTCAAGGGTGGATGGGGAGAAGAGGCAAGAGGCTGGGAAGGAGGACTTGGGAAGGTAGGAGAGAATGGCAAGAAAGCGGGAGACAACATCCACACCTCTCCTAAGACGTTTCCTCCAAGTGGAGCAGAGCAATGGGTGAAAGCGAAACATGGCGGCCAGGGAGGCTTGCTGGTTAAGAGGAGGGAGAGCAACCACGTCTGCGTGCTGGCAAATCCGCCAACAGCATGAAGGAATTAAAGCAGAAACAAGCCGAGGTGTCGCATACTGAAGATGGAGTGGGGGTCCAGCGTGCCAGGGAAGGAGCTGGTGCCAATCAGGTGCAGACACTGCGTCCACTGAGACAGGACGGGGAGCAGAACATAGGGTGCGGGGTGCAGGGGAAATGGGCATTGTAGTGGGAGGCTGAGGACTCCCAGTTGGTTCTCATTTCTAAGTAAAAGACTGGACAAGCTTTGTCAGCTGAGAGTGAAGACCGGGGAGGTGGAGACGAAGCGAGTGGTTGAAAGAGCTGCAGGAGGTGAACGGACGAGAGAAGGAAATGAAGAACCCAGGTAGCACTGCTGGCCCACTGGCGACTGCGGTCACAATTCTGAAGCAAGACCAGGCAGCCCGGCTGTGGGTTTCCTTCGTTACCATCTTCTGCAGTGAGCATGTGTTTTAAGTACGGTTGTTATTTTCTTATGTGAAATGATGGATGAAAAGATTGGAGAAGGGATCAAGGGGGTTTCCAGAGGAAGGGTCATGGTGAAAAATCACAGAGTGGAAGCTTGACAAGAAGGGGTGGAGCCCTTGAGTGACCTGGTGGACAACCATTTCCAAAGCTGAATTAGTAAGCTTTCTCTCCGAACCCTGACATTGTGTTTTATCCCCTCCCGAGTGATGAACCACTTACTCCTCTAAGCCAGAAATCTGAAGCCACCTAAACTTTTCTTGCTTTTTGATCCCCAATCGACTTCTTCTCAGTTTACGTTACTCAGCTCTGTTGCCGCTTTCCTGCGCTTGCGCGTCCCTTCTTTATTCTCTTAGGTCAGTTATATGGATTTCACAACAAACTTCAAACTGCTACTTTCCTCTCATCTCATTGACTCAAGGTCCACACTGTTACCAGAATGATTTTTAAAATCTGATCATACTGACTCTACTTAAAAACCTGCCTTGTCTCCCAACATCCTGCAGAATAAAATCCAGAGCCTTTAAATGACAGAAGAATAACGATAGCTAGTGTGTTTTTAAAAGCTTCCATGTGCCAAACACTGGATTAAGCACAATTGATCTGCAGACAGCCTCCGAGATTGATTGGTCATTAATTAGTGTATCTCACTCTATAGATATACTATGTTACGGATGAAGTAATGGAAGGAAACAAATGCTAAGTGAGTTGAATAAGGCAGCCCTTGAAAGCAGACGAGCAGGGTCTGGACTCAGATCTCCACGGTTCCCAAACATGCTCTCCTGACTGCGAGACAGTATTGTCTGAGGAGAAGGCTTGACAGGATCTGGCACATGCGCATTCAATGCTTGTCTCCCATCATCTCCTTCCCTTGCCCCTTACCCTGATTTTCACAGATTATCTGGTTTCCTAACTCTGTGCCTGCACCTATGCAGTCACCGGTGTTTGGGATGCTTTTCCCACACATCCCTCCTTCTCCTCGACTCCACTCGCCACCCAACGCACACCCCTTGTTTGGACAGTCTTCAGGAATCAATTCAAAATCCACCTCCTTTTCCAACACCGCTGGGTAAGACTGATCTTTTTTCCATCCTCCATTCTTTTATCCCTAATATCTTACTGCAGTTTTTCGTTTATCTGTTCATATATCAATTATGGACTGAATTGTGGACCCTCCCCCTAAAAAATTCATATATTGAAGTCTTAACTTGTAGTACCTCAAAATGTGATTGTACTTGAAGATAAAGTCTTCAAAGAGGCGAATAAGTCAAAATGAGGTCTCTAGGGGAGGCCCAAATGCAGTCTCTCCTCAGAAGCTGGGATTTAGCTCAGTGGGTAGAGCGCTGCGCTGCAGTCTCTGAGGCCCGGAGTTCAATTCCCAGCAAAAACGGGAGAAGGGCCTGGCAATCCACTCCCAATGCAATCCCAAAGCAGTCAGCCATTGAAAACCCTATGAGGGTCGCTATGAGTCAGATACCGACTCGACGGCACCTAACAACAACAACTCCTCAGAAGAAGAGGAAGTTTGCTCACAGGGCAAGTCATGAAGAAGGTTGGCACAGAGAAGGAACCACGTAAGGACACAGTGAGAAGCTGACATCCGCAAGCCAGAAAGACAGGTTTTGGCAGAAACCAAACCTACTGGCATGCTGATCTTGGGCTTGTAGCCTCTAAAACAGTAAGGAAGTAAGCGTTATCGTTGAAATCGCTACCTGTGATACTGGGTCACGGCAGCCCTAGCCAACGCGTACGACGCCTGTGTTCATTGCTAGCCTTTAGGGTGAGAAGGAATCTCACTTGCGTCATTAGGCCTGAGGACTCTGTCCAGCAGCTCCTCAACCCTCCACATAGTTCTCCATCAGACACACACCACAGACACTCAGTATTCTTCAACTGAAGAGCAAAAGGACAGGTGGAAATGAGCGTATTTGCACACGGGTAAACAGGGCATCTACTAATCTGGATCGGAATCGGTTAACTTTCTCAGGGTCAAAAATGACTTATGTTGTGTCATTCATTTATTTTATCATCCAAGTCTCTCCCTCCATGTGACTTTTTTTTGTGTGTGTGGTACGGGGGATTGAACCCAGGGCCTCGTGCCTGCATGCTCTGCAAGTGCTGGACCACTGAGCTGCGCCCCCAGCCCATTTTTTTACTTTTTGAGACAGGGTCTCGCTAAGTTATGCAGACTGCCTCTGGTCTCGAACTTGTGATCCTCCTGCCTCCGCCTCCTGAGCCGCTGGGATTACAGGTGTCTGCCATCATGCCTGGCTCCCTCCACGTGATTTTAAGGATAATTGTGTTTGTCGTAAATAAACACAATGTCAGTGATTTGTTTGCCAAAAATACTGACGTCTAAACATCTTGATTTTAAATCCTCAAAGTTGTCATATTCAAATATGTTCCTTTCAAAGCTGTTGGGGATTTTTAAAATCCATCCCATAACTAGGGTCCCTCATACTAGCCTGAGGGACTGACCTTTACCTGACCCCAGGGCCACATTTCACTCACTCACTCCTACCCCTGCCATCAAGTGAGCAAAGATGGCCCCTGACCAGCCTGACCAGCCTCAACCACCTCAATTTTGATTGGTTACCTCAGTTAAATAACTGCCCCTACCTGGCAGGTATGACAGTTCACCTGCTGTACCTGTCAGGGATGTGCCCTGATTGGCTAACCCCATGACATGCCCCCTCTCCGGGAGCCTATATAAGCAGGGCTCCTGGACCCCCTTCATCCTTCATCTTTCACTGTCCCTCAACTGCTGTCTGGCTCAGGTGACATCACCTTAATCCAGCACCCCCCAAACCAGTGGAAGATCTCCAAGTAAGCTGACGCGTGGAGACCAGGGGCCCCGAAGCACCAAAGGCTACAAGCAAGCCACGAAGAGCCTCCCCGCCTCAATTCCTCCCATCCTTGGGAAGGAGGGAGGCAGAGAAGGTGAGCTGTGAGAGTCAAAACCACCAGACCTCCAGCCAAGCGGAACACAAACTGCTTGTAGCTGTGCCTTTAAGGCTGAGCTGTTCCACCAGTGAGCCTGTAGCATTAGAGCTAGCACTTGAGCACTTGGCAGGGACTGCTTGCTGGTTGTACCCCACTTGGGGACCAATAAACTTTCCCTCTCCTGTTTCCCACAGAAGGTCTCCCAAAGTCCTTCTTTGGCCCCTCCGGCCACTACACCAACCCAGTCCAGTGGGTCCCCAATACCCACTCGGTGTCAGGGCAAGGCTCTGACCTCTGCCGGGCCTGAGCCGAACCCCGACACAAAGCGACACTGATAAAGTCATTATTCTATATGCAGTTGGGCTGCATCCGAAGTGGAGCTCCTTCCTTGGGGCCTGAGCGTTCTCTTCAAAGGCAGTGTGCTTACCTTGTTTTGCAGCTTTAGAGAGAACATTTCACCTTCACATTGCCATGCTCCAGGGAGCAGCAGCGTAGCTATGCAAGGCAGAGTGAAGGGGTAAAGCGACAGAGGGAGATGTGGACTCTTTTTCCCCCCTCCAAAGATGGAGTTAGGGCTAGGAATGAGAGCATGCTGAAGCAGGAAATCCACTCTATCCCAAGGAGCCATGACTCTGCCAGCCCCTGGGGCACTGAAGAGTTAAGCAAACCAAGACTCTCATCAACCCCTTCCACATTGGCCCCACATTTTCTCGTGTCCTATAGAGACTCCTACACAAATCCTGTACTGCGACGTATTTCCAGCTTTTAGACAAAGCTATTAGCTGCTCGTGATCCTACATTCAGCAACTTGTGTCTCCCTGGTCCCAGACCCACTTAGAATGTCCTTCTGCTGGCTTTGGGGACATGGCTTCTCCTCTCCTTTCCTTTCTGCTGCCTCCTCCCTCCCCCTGTCACCCGAGTACAGCAGGGACCACAGGAGAGGAGGGCTTAAGGCAGATGAGTCCAATGACAGAGAGTTACCTGATATCATGACTTCACTGCCCACAATCTTCAAACAACCTGATATTTATTCTTCTGGTTTAGAGTCTATCATATGGTGAATTAGCTTATTTTTAAAACTATGCAAATTGCAGACACTTATTTTTTGTGACAACATCTTACTTTTCTCTGTATATACAGAACATCAATAAACAATGCCCAAGTATACCCATGCCTGCAGCCATAGCCCTGTGGCATCAGATCTCGGAATCTAAGCAGGGTCAGGCCTGGTTAGTCCTTTGATGGGAGACCACCTGGGAACACCAGGTGCTATAGGCTTGGGAGACAGACCTGGCAACCCCCTCCCAAAAATCAATCTGCCATTGAAAACCCTATGAACAGCAGAGAAGCACTGACAATAGTGTTTCACCTGTTGTACATAGGGTCTCTATGAGTCAGACACTGACTTGACAGTACCTAACAACAACAACAAGCAGTATCCTTATAGCCCTTTTATCTATTTAAAAGGCATAAAGGAGAGAGAAGAAGGGATTCAACTTGTCACCTATTTACAACAGATACAGCGAGGACCACGGTGACTGTATTATTGAAAATACTGGACTTAGTGAGAGAGGGTTTTGAAGAGGAAACTTTGGATCCAAGGAATGGGAGGAGGCTGTCAGTCATTTGACTAGTGACGTGTCATTTTTTTAAACTCAGCCTTTTTTTTTCTGGATGTGGTGGCACATGCTTGTAACCTCAGGGACTCAGGAGGTGGAGACAGGAAGATGGTGAGTTCGAGCCAGAGGTGGCCTGTGTCACTTATCGAGACCCTATCTCAAGATAAATAATAAAAGAGGAGGCTGGGGATGCAGCTCAGTGGCCGAGTACTTGCAAAGTGTGTGAATGCCCTGGGTGCAGCCCCCTAGGACCTGCAAAGTAGAAATAAAATAAGATAGAAAACAGCCTTTTTGAAAATCCCCAGCTCTTCCTAGAACAAGGCAATGTTGTAAGAACAAAAGGGCTTTTTCAGGTTTTCCATAGCTTTGATTCTTTGGTAAAAACTGAGCAAAATGTAAACGATTGCCTCATTCCAACTGTTTGCGAGGCAGCGCAGGCGCAAGATTTGGAAAAGAGGGAGACCACGCTCGGAGAAAGAAACCCTGCTTCCCGGTTAAAAATCAGAAAGGCTGCGGAGCAAAAGCGCCCGAGAGCTGCTGGAGCGCCATATGGATCCGAGTCTGGTCTCCATTACCCGGGCTGAGAGGGAGCCGGCACCTCCTCCCACCGCCCTGAGTCCAGCGTCCTTGACTCCAAGCCAGGCTGTGCTGTATGCGCCTGAGCAGAGGCCAAATGTTCTCCCGCCTGCAGAACCCGGAGACTGTCTTGGGGAGCACGCGTGCAAGAGTCTGCCCTCACCCCAACACAACCCGAGCCACCCCCTGGACCCACCCCCAGCCATGCTGTGCACGGAGGACAAGAGGTCCTGGAACTTTCCGTGTGAGAAGTCATGGTCCTGGCTCCGGGCACTGGGGGAGTCCGGGAGGTGAGGCTGTGAATACACGAGCAGAAACCTCCACAAAAGGGGCCAGATCTGGGGAGGGGTGGAGCGTTGGCGCATCTGACGCACAGCTGTGTTATAAATGCGTGGACCAGTGCTTCTTGGATCACGCTCAGCCTGGGTCGCGGGACAGCTAAGGTGGGAATAAAAGCAACGCTACCTTCAGCCCGTCCTCCCCCAGCATGTGGATTTGCAAGGCTGGGAATAGCTGAGCTCTGTCTTCACAGCTGCAGGGCCTCGGAGCTCCCTAAAGAACACGTGCACTTTGGAACACCTCGGTCCTGGTGTCTGCCACCCAGGGGAGGGGATCTCTCTGCGCCCTGATCTAGCTTTCTGCCTCTGTTTGTCCCCTGTCCGTTGTAGGACTCGTTGGAGCGAGGAGGCCTCAGGCCACCTAACGCTTCCCGCAGCTTGTGCAGGTCAGAGAGGGCAGTGGCGGTGGTGACTCTGGCAGAGTCCAGCATCCTTCACTCCAGTAATCAGCAAATGATCAGCCTCATATTTGGGGGAACTGCTGAGTAAACTGTGGTCAGTTCTTGGATCGCAAGGGGGACGTTGGGTGTCCACTGCAGAGCTGTGTGTAAGTTAACAAGTTATATGAGCACCTTCTGAAATGCCTGCCTGCCCAGTTGTTGTTGTTAGGTGCCATTGAGTCAGTGTCCAACTCATAGCGACCCTACATACAACAGGGGAAACACTGTTGTCAGTGCTTCTCTGCTGTTCATAGGGTTTTTAATGGCGGATTGATGTTTGGGAGTGGGTTGCCAGGTCCCAAGCCTATAGCACCTGGTGTTCCCTGGCAGTCTCGCATCCAAGTACTAACCAGGCCAGACCCCACTTAGCTTCTGAGAGCTGACAGGATCTGATGCCAGTTTGTACTATATATAGGACCTTCCTTCACCCATTACAATTGCACAGAAATTATTTTATATTTCAGCCCAAGAGTGAGTCATGACTTATGGGATGGAGACCAAATCACCAGTGGATAAACTGAGTCCTACAGTAAGGAAGGGCTGGGATTTAGCTCACTTGGTAGAGTGCCACTGCAGTGTCTGAGGTCCTGAGTTCGATTCTCAGCACCACAAAAATGGGAGAAGGATGTGGCAATCCACTCCCAGGCCAATCCCAAAGAAATCAGCCATTGAAAGCCCTATGAGGGTGGCTATGAGTTGGACACGACTCCACAGTACCTAACAACAATAGTAAGGAATTAACTCTTCGAGCTTGGCCAAGAGGAGACAAGAGAGCATTCTCTCATCCCCCGGATTTCCTTCCTCCTAAGAAACGCAGCACATCCTCCACTGATTTTTCGTATTAATGAACTAAATGTAATTATAAGTATGAGAGTGGGAAAGACACGGAGGGAAATAGATTTTGAAAAGAAACAGACAACGACTCCTGGCAGATGAATGTCTCCCCTCGTGCAGACACAGCCGGCAGAGAACAGCGGTTCATGGCGAACTTCCCCTGCTTCTCTCGGGCCCCACACAGGCACATCCTCGGAGGAGAATTAGGTCTAAAGCCTACGTCAGCCTGAGCCTGCTGGAGCTTTAATGTTGAACCTAAGGGAAAAGACCCACTCGAGGGATCATGGAAAATGTTCAATCCGGGATGACGAACTTCTGGCTTCTTTGTGCTCGGGCTGAACAGGCAGAGAAATCACACCCTCGCCAGGAACCCATCCACTTCCACAAGCCTTTGATCACACTGTTTGAATCCATAAAGAGAAAATTATAGCGGATTTAAGCCCCATCTGCGTAATATGATGAAAAGGAAGCCCATAAAATTCTTGGCAACCTCACCTGAGGTTGCGAATGCTCTGAACACCTTCCAAATCCTAGAGGCTGACGGGTCGTCACTCCGAGCGCACTCACGCGCCCTTCCTTTAGAGAAGGACTTTGAAGAGGGCAGGGCAAGTGGGCGGGCACCAGCCAGACCCTGGAGGACAGTGCTCTGATAAAACTGCTCTGGGAACATCTGTTTCACCATGTCACAGAATCTCAGACAAGGACACTAGTAACCTTACGTACAAGAGAACAAAACCCTCCCGGCACCGTGCCATGCCCGGCACCATGTCAGTGCTTCTCTGCTGTTCATAGGGTTTGCAATGGATGATTGTTTCAGGGGTGGGCTGCCAGGTCCTTCTCCCATTTTTATGGTGCTGGGGATCAAACCCAGGGCCTCAGAGAGCTCAGAGCAGCGCTCTACCAACGGAGCTAAACCCCAGCCCCAACATATACATTTATATTCAAAGTAGGGGCCTTTCTACAGGGATAGAATAAAGAAGAGTCCAGAGTAAGAATAAGGAAATGACAGAGCAGACCTAATGAAATTTTTCTAATGAATCTAAGAGATATTTAATATGTTTACTGTTTTTTTTTTTCTCCTAGGACTCGAGAGTCCATTTGATCAACAAGTGTGTGTGTGCATGTGAATGCGTGTGTGCGTGTATTTCCTTTTTAATTCTAAGAGTGTGGGAAGGAACTGAGGTAGTTAAGGAGGAGCGGGAAAACAATGGGGTGCACTGGGGAACTGAGGCTGTGGTTGTGCTGATCAATGTAAACCACAAGAAGGAATACATGTTTCGTAGTCAATTTGTAACATGGAGTTAGCACATCTTTGATCCAATCACCGAGATCCCACCCAAGTAGCGAGATGATTACTCCCATAGAGCGTCCAAATATTAGCTGGAATTGACTTACATTGAAAACATACAGGATTTCCATGGCCACCTCAAAGCGAAGCCAACATACACTCTTCTTTTTAAAACTAAATTGGGCCGGGCACGGTCGCACACGCCTGTAATCCCAGCGGCTCGGGAGGCGGAGGCAGGAGGATCGCAAGTTCAAGACCAGAGGTAGTCTGTGTAATTTAGCGACCCTGCCTCAAAAAGTAAAAAACTGGGCTGGGGGTGCAGCTCAGTGGTCCAGCACTTGCAGAGCAAGCAGGCACGAGGCCCTGGGTTCAACCTCCAGTACCTCAAAAAAAAAAAAAAAATCTAAATTGGAAGTGAACTTCGTTTGGACTCTCATCCCCAAAACAACGGAACTTCCAAAAGCGACTGAGACCTGGGTTCCTCCCCATCCCTCGCTGCTTTCTTCCTCTCACGATTGTCCCTTAGTCTAGAGGCGCTGTGGCCGCTGCTTTTCTCTATTTTCTAGTTTAGGGGAAAGTTTCCTCAAGTGCTTTTCCCTAGAAATATCCGCAGAAATTCACTTCTCTTGAATTTTGCTCATCTTCATTTCTTCCAGTTCTACGTGGCTTCTTTAAGTTTGCAAGCGTGGACAGATGTCTCTTTTTATTTCCAACTCCGTGATGCATTTTACTCTTTCATATGTTTTAATTCCAGGCACACTGGAAACTCCAACATGGCAGTGGTTTTTTGAGGGAGGGCTATCCTTTTCCATTACCATGCATTCCGTTCATTCTGTCTCTTTCCCCCCAACGCCTCTCCTGACCTGGTCTTTTTCTACTTCTCTTACCTCTTTTATCCTTTTTGGTCTACACTGCCAGGATCCCGTGTTAATCAGCTTTCCATCATTACAACAAAATTCCTCAGCTAATTAACATCTAGGGCTGGGATTTAGCTCAGTTGGTAGAGTGCTGCGCTGCAGTCTCTGAGGTCCCGAGTTCAATTCCCAGTACCACAAAAATGGGAGAAGGGCCTGGCAATCCACTCCCAAGGCAATCTCAAAACAGTCAGCCATTGAAAACCCTATGAGGGTCGCTATGAGTCGGATACCGACTCGACGGCACCTAACAACAGCAACAACAACAATTAATATCTAAGACAAAGGGTTTGTTTTCCCTCACAGTTTCCCTTACAGCAAATCCTACCTGGTCTTGGAAGCTAACAGGGTCAGCCTGGTTAGTCCTTACTGGGAACACCAGGTGCTGCAGGCTAAGGAGAAGGATCTGGCAGCCCATTCTCAACATAATCAGCCATCGAAAACCCTACGAATAGCAGAGAAGCACTGACATATTGTGCCAGGCATGGCATAGGGCTGGGGAGTGTTTCGTTCTGTTGTACATCGAGTCACTATGCGTCGGACTTGACTCGATGGCACCTCACAACCAGTTTCAGAGGTTGTAGTCCTTGCTCATGCAGACTTGTTACTTTTAGGTACCTGGTGGGGACATTAGATGGCAACAGCAAGAGCATGTGGTGAAGAAAATCCACTTACATCAAGAGCCAGGGAGGAAAGAAGAAGAGGTCCCCGGGGATCCCTCAATGACCTCAAAGACCCTAAAGACCTCCCCCGGCTCTACCTTCTGAAGCTTCGCCACCTCCACCTGCAGTAGCGCCACCATGGACACCAAGACTTTACCATAATGGACCTGTGGGGGGCGCTCATCCAAACCACAGGGGGGCCCTTCCAAGCATTTCCAAAATCACTTTCACCCACAATTCCTTTCGAAGGTTGTTAGACTCTTGGAGAGATCAGATCAGCGTTGTGAAGTGTAAAAAAGAACTCAAGCAGCGTGGAGCAATTTGTCAGATCCTCCGGATGAGTGGGCGAATGACTTTCTCAGGCCGAATTAAATACTGCAGTTGGTAGTTAAGTCCCTCGGTAAGAAATAACCCACAGTAAAGCCTCGACCCCTAAAGCAGCAGTGATCCACTCTCCACAATACGGCAGTCATCTCAAGACTTTTGCCCCCCTAAAACCTCTTACAAGAACCGAATTTATTAAAACGTCCACTCTTTTTCCTTTTGCATAGTTTCCTTCCTTAGGACGTCAGAGTTTCTGGTGAGTGCAGTGGAAAAATATTAAGAAGCTGAGGGGAGGCCTTTTCATATCAAAGGATTCTAACAGGAAGAATGGGTTTTCACAGTCTGTGGCTCACACCAATGCAAAGACTCTATAAAAATGAAAAAATAGGGCCGGGCGCGGTGGCGCACGCCTGTAATCCCAGTGGCTCGGGAGGCGGAGACAGGAGGATCGCAAGTTCAAGACCAGAGGCAGTCT
>VMDO01029358.1:0-22726 GCA_007922755.1 Pedetes capensis | reverse complement strand
GAGAAAATTATTTTAAGTGAACGAACACAAGCTCAGAAAGAGAAACAACACATGTTCTCACTCATATGAGAGAGCTGACTCAAAATTACAAGAAGGAAAAATCCTACTCAAAGGTCAGATCACATTAAAAGGCGGGGAGGGAAGATAAGAATGAGGTCAATACAAATGGACTAAAAATCACATGTAATTGTTCTAACAAAATAGAAACAAAGACCACTACAGGAAAAGTTTCTATCTTAAACAGAAGTGGAACCCAAGGACATATAGAAAAATACTATATAGTAAAAGATAGAGAAGACTTGGATGAGAAACTTAGATAGGAAGGGGGGAGGGGGGAAACATAGAGGAGGGTAAGGGGTAACCTATATGAATAATGCTTATCAAATTGCATATATGAAAATTGTCACAACGAAAAGCATGTCAAAATGAATCACATTATGATGTACATTAAAAATTTCTAATAAAAAAAAAAAAAAGACTGTGTATTCCACATCTGCTGGATGGAATATTCTGTAGATATCTGTAAGGTCCAGTTGGTCTGTGATGATGTTTAAGTCCCTCATTTCTCTGGTGATTTTTTGCTTTGATGACATGTCTCTTGAAGACAGTGGGGTATTGAAATCTCCCATAATTATTGTATCTGGCCTGATGTGTTCCTTTGTCTACAATAAAATTTGTTTTATGAAGCTAGGTGCACCTATATTTGGTGAATAAATATTAAGTATTGTTATGGATTCCTGATTATTCATTTTACTGATATGTAGTTAAACATCTTTGTCCCTTCTGTTAGTTTGGGATTGAAGTCTAAATTATCAGAAATTAGTATTGCTATTCCTGCTGTTTTTTGATTCCCACATACTTGGTATATTGTTTTCCAGACTTTGATTTTCAGACTTTCATGATCTTTGTCATATTTCAGACATGTAGTCAGGAGAGATCAATCCCTGGAGAAAGACATCATGTTTGGGAGAGTGGCAGGTCAACACAAAAAAGGAAAACCCTCCATCAGATGGATTGACACAGTGTCTGCAACAGTGGACTTAAACATAAATAAGATCTTGTGCCTGGCACAGAATCGGGAAGTGTTTCAATCTGCTGTACATAGGGTTGCTATGAGTTGGACTCAACTGGATGGCACCTAACAACAACAACATGTCTTTGTGAATGAGATGAGCCTCTCCCCCCCCCCTTTTTTTTTTCCAGTACTAGGTGTTGAACCCAGGGCCTCATGCTTGCATGTTTTTTAAGTGCTGTGCCACTGAGTTGCGCTTTCAGCCCATTCTTTTACTTTTTGAGACAGTGTCTCACTGAATTATGCAGACTGCCTCTGGTCTCCAATTTGCAATCCTCCCGCCTCTGCCTCCTAAGCGGATGGGATTACAGGCATGTGCCACTGCGCCTGGCTTAGTTTCTTGAATCCAACAAATCAAGAGTTTTTTGTTTTTTAATCCAGTTGGCCAGTTGATGTCTCTTGATTGGTAAATTGAGACCATTTACATTTAGGGTAATTATTGAGAGGAGTTTATTATTAAGCACCAATTTCATGTTTGTTTCCATATTTTGATTCATAATTAGCCTTTTGTATTGAGTTCCCCTCATATCTATTATTCCTTCCTTTGATACTGCATTTGGAGTTGTCTCTCAATTTCTGTGTGCTGTATTTCATTTAGGATCTTCTGCAGTGCTGGCTTGATGGTTGCAAATCATTTATGTTGATATCATGCAATGTCTTGAATTCTCCATCTACTTTAAAAGATAGCTTCCCTGGATAATGTAATCTTGGTTGGCACTTGTTATTTTTTCAGGGCTTAAATTTATATCTGACCAAGCTTTCCTTGCCTTTAATGCTGTTATTGAGAAGTCACCTGTTATTCTGAAAGGTTTGCTTTCTCACTTTAATGAGAAATGCCAAGTGAGTTGGCATTTCTCTCATGTAGCTTTTAGAATAACTTCTTTGCTCTCTAGATTTAGCATTTCCATTATAATGTGTCGTGGAGAGGATATGTTCTGGTCTACTGTACTTGGAGTTCTGGAATGTTTCAGTTATATAGGTATTTATTTCTTCCCTTAGTTTTGGGAAGTTTTCATTTATTATTTCATTGAATATATTTCTTAGCACCCTAGTGAAATATTCAGCTCCTTTATGTACTCCCTGAATTCGTAGGTTGCACCTCTTCATTTTATTGAAGACCTCCTGAACGTATTGATCATACTGCCTCATCTTTCTTTCTTTCTTGGTATCTGAGTAGTTGAGATCCTTTTCTTCTATGTCAGACATCCTGTTCTCTGTTTCACCCAGTCTGGCTACTGAGGATTCTACTGTGATATTCAGTTAATTGGTTTTGGTTTGTAATTCCAGATTTTCTGTTTGATTTTTCTTCAGGATCTTAATTTCTTTGCTAAATTTTACTTCCAAGTTGGATACTTTTCTGTCCAGTGTTTCAATTGCTCTCATTGTGGTGTCCTTGAGGTCTTTCAACACATTTATCAGGAAACTTGTAAATTCTTTTTCTAGCATTTCTAAGACTACGTATGGTTACTTTGAACTTGTCCATTGAAGGGCTTTGGTCTAATGAGGCCTCCCCTCCAGCCTGACCTTTCATGTTTTGTGTGCTTTTCTGTTGAGGCTTCACCATTGTTTTGTCTTGGTGCAAGGTTGCAACTCCTCCACGTGGAAAGACATTCTCCCCACACATGCCCTCACCACCAGGATAATGGTGGATTGCTGGCACCAGTCTCTCTAGTGGATCTCAGGTTCTGGTTCCTGCACTGAACTCACACTATTACCTGTGCACTCTGTAGTGCATCCCGGGATAGAGGCAGGTTGCTGGTGGCACTCTTTCAGTTCCCACTCTAAGCTCATTCCACAGTCTGTGGAGCCAGCGCTGCACTGGTGAGGTAACAGTGGGTTGCTGGCATCAGTCCATTTATAGCACTTTCAGTGGTAGTTCTTACTGAACTTGTTTTTCACTTTTATCACACTACCATTAAATGAACCTAAGCATCATAAGATGATTAGCCCGTTTACAGTGAAAAAACAAGCTGAGATGAACTGCTGAAGATCACCTAACTTAGAAATGATGGGTTATATGTGTTTAATTTGCTGGTATAAGAAATTGTTAAGAAGAAATAGTTCATTTGAAGGGTGATAGGATTATAGAAATTGGATCTTTAGTCTTCCAAATTTTCATATCTGGCTTCTCGGAAATGAACAATGGAAACTAAAGGCCTCTTAGTCCTTGATCAGCCTTCACTGATTCTGAGCTGACTTTAACCTAGATAACTACAAAACAACTTCCTTTTGGTATTGTGTTCTGTTGGATTTTAGCTCCTTCCTTGAATATCCTCCCATGGGTAATACATTAAAACATGACTCCCTGGGTTTCTATCTTCTCTCTTCTTTCTTTCTTTCTTATTTGTTATACCAGTGGCATTCATAGATGTACCATAGTTGTTAATACGTTGTTGTTGTTAGGTGCCATTGAGTCGGTATCCGACTCATAGCGACCCTCATAGGGTTTTCAATGGCTGGCTGTTTCGGGATTGCCTTGGGAGTGGATTGCCAGGTCCTTCTCC
Organism: Pedetes capensis; assembly: GCA_007922755.1. Lineage (NCBI taxonomy): Eukaryota > Metazoa > Chordata > Mammalia > Rodentia > Pedetidae > Pedetes > Pedetes capensis. The sequence goes on along the minus strand of VMDO01029358.1, from coordinate 19,150 downwards.
CGTTTTTGTGGCGCTGGGAATTGAACTCGGGACCTCAGAGACTGCAGTGCAGCGCTCTACCAACTGAGCTAAATCCCAGCCCAGTTGTTAATATAGACAGTTTGATTTAAGGAATGCCAAAAGGTCCTGCCCAACCCAAACTGTCTTTCCCCGTTCGCTTGCACAGTGTTAAGGTTGGGACTTAAAGACATTTATAATAAAGTGAACTACCAGAGATGAGAATGAGAGCCTCCCATTAATATATGTTGTCATCTTATAAGTCAAGGAACATTTAAATTTAGTTAGACGAAAAGCAGAGAAGATAGTGAAAGTACAAAACACAAGGAAAGCTGGCCCTATTGGAACAAAGAACTTCATGTGTGAGAAGTATAAAACCAAAGAACTAATGAGGACACAAGATACGAAAAGTAGAAGGATCCAAGTTTATGGAGGTTCAACATTGCTTAGCCATATATTTATAGATAGTTCATATGGGCCCTTGAAAAGTAGCCGAGAATGATATGTCAACTCTTTTTTTCTTCTCCCTGCTCCGCGCTTTGAGACAGGGTCTTACTATGTAGTCCAGGCTGGCCTTGAAGACATGATTCTCCTGCATCCTCTACTTCCCAAGTGCCACCATGCCTGGATTGTGATATTTCAACCCTTGAGAAAACTTTCTAATATGTATTCTTATAACTCTGTAAAGTAGGATGTTACTGCTGGTAATGATTATCTTTTTATTTGGAATCCTTCTCACTAGCAGCTATTAACCACTGTTGTATGAAAGGTATAAGCATATATTGATCCCAGTGCACATTTTAAAAATGTTTTTCCTAAAGAAATTCCTCTCTCTATCATTTATTCAGATGCTTATTGAACTAATTCCCTGTGCTATGGTTTTCAAGTAAATAGGCATATAAGATAGAAATTCTACCTTCAGTTAACTCGCAGTCTAGTTTAAGAAATAGATCTGATAAATAACCAATTTTAGTTTTCTGAAAGAAAGCTAGTTTGTCCTAAGAAAACAAAGAGATGGAAAAAATTCAAGTTAATTGAGAGTTGTAGATTGAGGCTTTGATATTTTAAACTTTGTTCTGTTCTTATTAAAGCTATATCCCTGGCCTAACTTAACTTTTATTCACTTTTGTCCATTTGGAACTTGATTGAATTCCATAAAACAATCTAAAAACACAACAGAAAACTAATTCTTTTGAACATATGTTAATTTATATTTTTCTGAATCTAAAAGCTTCAAATTGGTTTTGGTTCATTATAAAACAAACAGCACACAATAACCTAAGATAAAATTTGTACTAATTTGTATATGCTATAGATAAGATTGGTAATTTATGACTGTAAAATACCACTTTAAATTCCTAGAGAGAGAATATGACTTCATTCAGTAAAAAATTTCATGTATACAAAAGATAAAAATTGTTTCCAATTTTTAAAGAACATATTGCCTCATTTTGTATATTTTGCAAACTAGTCTTAATGGTTTTACAGAAATTCTAGAAGATAACGTGCTCTTAGTTGAGCTTTTCGATTCTCATGGTGCTCCTGGAATGACTCCTACTAGTATTAATGACCAGCTAGTCAAAGAAGGCCTAGCATCTTATGAAATAGGGTAAGTACTCAGGTAAATCTTCATTTTTAGTTCATATGTAACATTTTAGTCACAAGAAAGGAAACTGTAATTTCTCTATTCCCACATTAGAATAAAAAAGAGGGAAAAATAGTCATTAGTACCGGGGAGTAGAGGAGCTGCTCCCTACATCCCTAAGGAACTGTAAAATCAAGAGAAGGACTTCTCAAGATCAAGATTGCTTTTAAAGAAAAGGGGCTGGCATCTTATTTCTATGTGGAACATCTGCTTAGGCAGCCCATTTTGCCTGTTTGAGAAAGGGAATTGGGAAGAGAAATGGCAGGGTAGAAAGTAAGCATAGTGGTAAGGTAGTCCACATTCCTGTTTAGAGAAATAGGAATTTTCCTGGGTTCTTTAAATATAATTAGGCCCACACCTTGGGGGTATGTACCTTGAGACATACCTCGAAGAAACTGCACAGTGGTCAGGTTTAATCACAGCAATGACCCTATTTCTCTGGTACCAGTTTTATGTATTAGTTAGCTTTATTGTCACTGTTGACTAAATATCTGACACAACTTAAGAAATTATTTTTTGGCTCACAGTTTCAGAGGGTTCAGTCCATCATGAGGGCAGGATTGTGTGGCAGAGGAAATTCTTCACTTCTTGGAGACAGGAAGCAGACAGTGAAGGCAGGAAGAGACCAGGGATAGTATACTCCCAAGAACTCATCCCTCATGACCTACTCCCTCCAACTAAGTTTCTCCTCCTAAAGTTTCCAGAACCTCCCCAAATAGTACATAAATCTGGTGCTCAGAAGAGAGACCTGGTGAAGCCATTTAAATTAGGTTAGCAGCAGCTAGGCTGCTCGTGCCTATAATCCCAGCAATTCAGGAGGTGGAGGCAAGAGGATCACAGGTTCAAGGCCAAGCACAGCCTGCATAATTTAGTGAGACCCTGTCTCAAGGTAAAAAGCAAAGAATGGTCTCGGGGTGCAGCTCAGTGGTACAGAGCGTGTAAAGCATGCACAAGGTCCTAGGTTCACTAAATAAGTAAACAAATCTCTTTAGCAGCTTATAAATAATAAGAATGAATGAAATTATCTCTCATTCTTTCCAGTCTCTCAATGAAGATGCAACCCTATAGATTATCACTTATGGGGGAAGAAGGAGGTCCAAAAGATGTTAGGTCAGGAACCTGAGACAGAAGTAAAACCAGGAGTCAAAGACAATATTTCAAGAAGGAAAGTGTAGCTATTGTTGAGAGTTCAAGTAAGAATTGAAAACTTTGTTAGCTTTAGTAACAAAAATTGTCACATTGGTAAGCTAACTTTCAGCTTACTGTGAAAAAAATTAAATTTTTTCTTTATTCAGTAAAAATATATATCTGTCATTGGAGTCTAATCTGATATATTAAACATCTAAAATTTGCTGCTTAATATATTTTAATACTAATTGTATTCTCATTGTTAAATGAATTGATACTTTCTAGCCAAAGATAAATATTCAGGTTGTCCAACTCTGAATTCTTTTGTTTTTATGTAAATACAGAATATCAATAGAAGAGTCAAAGTTATGAACAAAGTTGGTATTTTTAAAATAGAAAAAGTGGGTTTTAGTAGTTTGTTTTTTCATTTTGTGCTCACTTTGGTCGTGATTAAGCATTCTTTTTTTTTTAAAGAATGACTGAATTTAGTAATTGCTATTATTATCATCAAAACTAGGAAGCAACAAGTCATAGCTGAAACTTACCTCTAAATCTAAGCAAATACAAACACAAATATGCTAATTATTCTTTTTGCCACCCTTTATTATTTTTCAGATATACCCTCAAAGACAATTCTGAAAAGCATCTTGAAGTATGGGATCCTTCTCCAGAAGAAATTATTTCAAATGAAGTAAACAACCTAAGTCCCATGTCCATGAAATCTCTACCTAATGAGAATTTCCAGTCATTTTATAATAAGGAATTGCCTGTGCATATCTGTAATGTAATATCTCCTGAGAAGATTTATGTTCAATGGTTATTAACAGAAAACTTACTTAATAGGTATAATATATAATGAAAACATGTATTGCTTAGGATTTTATTCTTCTATATTTTGTTTCAAAGATCTGGAAGTCCTAAGTGTAGAATTTTGAAAGTAGCAAAATTATTTCAGCTAAGTAGTTTCTAAACTGTTTAAAATTATAAAATAGTATCTCTATTATTTTCACAGATATTAGAATTTATTCCACAAGTAGTTATTGAACATCTCCATAACAGGCTATATTTAGGTGTTGGAGATAATTGGTAAGAACATGGACATATCTTTGCTGTTATGGAACTTAAATTCTAATAGAGAGACATAATGAACAAATAAACAGTATAGTGCCTGGTAGAAAGGTGATAGAGAAAAACAAAGCATTTGGGAGGAAGGCAGTTTACCAAGGTCAAGGACCCAAAGGAAGCAGGAAGGAGTAAGCCCCATGGGTATCTGAGGAAGGGAAGTTCATCTCAGGCAGAGGGAAGAGCTAAGCCAAAGGCCTGAGGTGAAAATATGCTTGGTATATTCAAAGAACATGATGTCCAGTTTGGCTAGAGTGGAATGGCACAGAGGGGACAGTAGAAAATACGTGGTCACAGAGTTATAAGAAAAAATTTAGAAAGTTAATGTTTTTTAAATCCTTATACAGTTTAGAAGAAAAGATGATAGCTGCTTATGAAAATTCAAAATGGAAACCTGTTAAATGGGAAAGTGATATGCACTGTGCTGTTAAAGTCCCAGATAAAAACCAGTGGCAAAGAGGCCAGATCATCAGAATTGTTACAGACACGTTGGTAGAGGTAAATGCAAGTTAAAAATACAAGTGTGAAATGTGAATGCATTTTGGGTTTTTTTTTTCCTGTGCTTATTTAATTCAATTTTTATTACGCTTTTCAATTTGAAAAAAAAAAAAAAAAACTTGAAATGTTGCCTTTCCATAGACTTCAAATTATTGTTTTCTTAGGTGTTGCTGTATGACGTGGGTGTTGAACTAGTAGTGAATATTAAATGTCTAAGAGAACTTCAAGAAAATCTAAAGACAATGGGAAGATTATCTTTGGAATGCTCTCTTGTTGATATAAGGTAGTTTTTAGCTGAGTAATTTTCTCCATATTGAATATTATCATTTTAAATGTTTTTCTTTTTTGAATGGTTTCTTGTTGGTTATAACCATGCTAACATGTTCTGAAATGTTCATAAAATCTAGTTAATTGAGATTTTTAAGAAGAGGGAAAGCTGGAGGTGTAGCTCAGTGGTAGACCCCTTGCCTAGCACATGCAAGGCCCTGGGTTTGGTCCCCAGGAGCACCAAAGGGAGATGAGGATGAAGAGGAGGAGGAGAGATAAATATTTGGAATGTGTACATTTAGTGGTCTTACTAGAGATAGGATAGTGCCAAAGGTGCCTAGGTGGAATTCAGATTGTTGAGTATGAAAAGCTTGGAGGAACAAATGCAGGTAGAAATAAAATGTATTTTCTAAGTTAAGAATTATATAGAAAGCTAAAAATAGGTAAATCACCAAAAAGAATGCACTATAGAGGATTTGGGGAAATTAGCATGGCATAGTTTTTTAGTGTATTGGATCCCACTATGAAAACACAGGCTCATCTGAGAGGGAGGAGTGCAGGATACAGTTCACAGCTGAATATAAGAGGTCTATCATGAGTCACAATTCTTGATATTGAAGCCTTAGTCATGTGACCACCTCAGAGAAAACTAAACCTCCTTCCCATAACCCCACACCTACTGGAAATAGAATTCAATTTGAGAAAGACCGTAGCCAAAGGAAAGAAAAGATCCAAGTCAAAGAGGGGAGTAGAGGAGCAGGATCTCACAATATGAGACCATATTTTCTGTCACATTGGGGAAACAACACAAGAGGGAGAATTCTAGAGCCATGAAACTAGAAAAGCAGCTGTGATCTACCCTTCCTCCTAAAAACAAAGGAAACTTTATTTCACTTAAACCATGAGCATGAGAAAGGATTTTAGTCAAATCTCATACAAATTATTGTAAAAAGAAAAAAAAAGGTTAAAAAGTCAAATATCTCTTAAGGAAATTAGTAGTCAACAAAAGAAACACCCACAAGACAATGAAACTGTAACCTAGTATTTCAAAATCAATTAGAAGAAAAAGAGAAAGTGATAGATGCTATTAAAGAACAGCATAATACAAAATTAGGAAATTCAGAATTATGAAAGAAAAATGAAGATTTGAAGAGATGACAGAACTCAGGAAATAATTAGAAGTAAAATCATGTCAGAAATGTAGACTAAATTATAAAAAATACAAAAGCAAACACAATTGAGAAAGCTTTAGGAAAAAATAAAAGAGCAATAGTTTTTAAAATTGAAAAAAAAATAAAACTTCAAAGGATTCAAAGAAAACAAAGATACCTAAAATAAACCCCCAAAAGACCAAATATAACTTCAGTAGGCATCCCAAAGAAGAAATCTAAAAGCAATAGAACAAGGCAAATACTAAAAACTACAACTTGAGAAAATAAATGAAGTGTTATTTAAAACCATACATTGAAAGGTTACACTGTATGTGTAGGAAAATCAATTCAGAATGGTTAACTCTGAGAGACATTTTAGTAAAATTACCAGATTACAAGTGAAAGAACTCATAATGTCACTACTAATGCTTTACACCAGAAGACAATTTGGTAACAGATTGAAATACTTAAAGAAGATGGCAGGCACTAGCTGGTGGCACACACTTTTAATCCCAGCAACGTGGAAGGCAGAGGCCCGAGGATCTCAAGTTCGAAATCAGAGGCAGCCTGCATATTTTTCAAGATAAAAGAGTAAAAAATGGGCTGGGGTGCAACTCCGTGTTGGATCACTTACAAAGCATGTGTGAAGTCCTGGATTCAACCCCCCTAGTACCACAGGGGGGGAAATAAAAAGATAGCAGACTATGGATTTTGTATGCAGCCAACTGACTTTCAGGTATAAAGACTACACACTGATATGACCGTTCAAGAATTCAGGGAGTCTTGTTTCTCAGAGTCTTCATGAGGAACCTATAAGAAAACAAACTTCATCCAGGAGTGGTGGGACACAGCTATAATCCCAGTCCTCAGGAGTCTGAGGCAGGAAAGTTGTGAGTTCTAGGCCAGCCTGAGCTGTATAACAAGTTCCAAGCCTGAGCTACACAGAAAGACCCTTTTTCAAATTTAAAAAAGAAAAGAAGAAAATAAAAAAGAACAAGCTTATGGATAATCAAAAGGACAGATTTTAATCTAAGGACTAGGTGATTAACATTATATTTATTTTTCCTATAAAATTAAGATTAATCTGTGCATAGGGTTATACCTGTAATCTCAGCACTTAGGAGACTGAGGCAGGAGGATCAAAAATTCAAAGCCAGCCTGGGGTACATACGGGTAGGAAGACCCTATCTCGAAAGAAAATGAGTCAAGATTAAATGATTATTAGAACAATATAGTATACGAAGTAGATGTGGTACAATTTCAAAAATGATTTGAGTTGGGAAGGAAAGTATTTGTTAAACACTAAATTAGCTTTCTGTGTGTTTTATTCATATTAACTAGGAGCAAAAGTACTTCCAATAAAATGTTGGAGAAAGAGGTTATTCACGGTATTGATTTAACTTTGGATCTTTGTTACATTTTATATAAACAAATCAGTAAAAATGGTAAGGGAAGATAAAATTAACTGTACATAAGTGGTGGCATAGCCTTTTGTAGAGAAACTTCAAGTGATATTCAAACATGGAAAGTTTGCTCTGTGTCCTTGCTGGGCTAAATCCTAAGGATAAAAAAAAACTCCTGCCATTTGCCTCCCAATAAATTATCATCTGTTTTCCTTTATCTCAAAGTTAGTCATAGTATTAGTGTTATTATTCTGACGCTATTATATGTGTATTGTGGGACAAACCAGAATAGTAATAATGTATATATATCATTAAGAATTAATAATGTATAAAATTATAATTTGGAAGAAGGACCTAGCAACCCACTCCCCAAAATCAAGCCACCATTGAAAACCCTGCAAACGGCAGAGAAGCACTGACAATAGTCTTTCTGTTGTATGTAGGGTCGCTATGAGTTGGATACCAACTCAATGGCACCTAACAACAACAACAAAGTTATAATGCCTGCAGCCATACCACTGTGGTGTCTGATCGTATCAGATCTCAGAAGCTAAGCAGGGTTGGCCCTGGTTAGTACTTGGATGGGAGACCAACTGGGAACACCACTTGCTGTAGGCTGGGAGAAGGACCTGGCAACCCACTCCCAAAAAACAACCAGTGATTGAAAACCCTATGAATAGCAGAGAAGCACTAACAATAGTGTTTTGTCTGTTGTACCTAGGTTTGCTAGGAGTCAGACACCTACTCAATAGCACATAACAACAAGGTTATAATATACGTGTGTGTGTGTGTGTGTGTGTGTGTGTGTGTGTGTATGGTTAATTTGCCTGAATTCCTAATTTTGAATTAGAAATGCCAGTAAAAACTGATGAGGAATTTTAATTGTAAAATATTATGGGTTTTAACCTAGTAATATGAATGGTCTACTTTGATGCAGAAATTAAAGTTTCTAAGTACTATTTCTCACTGAAAGAAACTAGTGTTCATTGGGAAAATGTGTTACTCCAGGTTGGAAAGGAATATATAATCTCAGCCTAGAATATTTTTCAAAGATAAACAAGACAAGAAATGTAGGAAAGAAAAAACAAGAAAGCTATTTTAAAAAATGTTGGGATTGTGGTAAAAAGGATCAGTGAGTACACTTCCACTGACCAAAGCTGGGAACGTTTGAGCACAAGTAGGATTAATTCACAGTAATTAAAAACTTAGGGGTCATGCGAGGGGTGCAACTCAGCAGTGGAGCACTTGCTTGCCTACCATGCATAAGGCCCTAGGTTCAAGCCCCAGCCCTGGAAAAAATAAAAACTGAGGTCATCTTTAGAAAATTTTAGGTTGCAACTTCTTGAGCAATTGGAGTCCTATTAAGGAAATACTTTGCTATGCCTATATGTTGTAGCATATTGCCTATGCTATCTTCTATTAATTTTAAAGTTTCTGGTTTATGTTGAGGTCTTTAATTCATTTTGAGTTAACTCTTGTGCAACAAGAATAGATAAATGGGATTATATGAAATTAAAACGCTTCTGTACAGCAAAGGAAACAACAGAGTCAAGGAAATCCCTATTGAATGGGAAAATATCTTCACATCCTATACATCGTACAAAGGCCTAATTACCAGAATTTATAAAGAATGCAAGAAAAAGATACCCAAGAAAACAAATAACCCAATACAAATTTCCCAATGGGCAAAGGAACTGAACAGTTTTCAAATGATGCTCAATATCCTTAGCCATTAGGGAAATGAAAATCAAAACAACTCTGAGATCCCACCTTACTCCAGTAAGAATGGTCAAGATCAATAAAACAAATAACAACAAATGCTGGTGAGGTTATGGAGAAAAGGGAACCCTATTACACTGCTGGTGGAGCTGTAAATTAGTCCAACCACTTTTTAAATCAATATGGAGATATCTTAAAAAACCAAAAGTAGATCTACTGTATGACCCAGTATGACAGTATTGGGAATTTACCCAAAGGGAGATGAGTCATCATACCACAGAGACACCTCCATCACCATGTTCAATGCAGCACTTTTCATAATAGCAAGGATATGGAATCAACCAAAGTGTCCATCAACAGAAGAATGGATAAGAAAAGCTATGGTACATATATACACTGGAATACTACTCAGCAATCAAAAAAAAAAAGAAATAATGCCATTTGCAGCAAAATGGATGGAACTGGGGAAAATTATTTTAAGTGAATGAACACAAACCCAGAAAGAGAAATATCACATGTTCTCTCTCATATGTGGGAGCTGAATCAAAAATTAAAAGAAGGGAAAAATCCTATGCAGAGGTCAGAACATCATAAAAAGCTGAAGTCAACTTAGCAGAGAAGGGACAATTTGGGGAGCGCAAAAGAAGGAGGGAGAGATCTAGCAAAAGGAGGAAATTCTGGGAGAGGAGGTGGTGAGGGAACAAGGAGGAGTGAGGAATGGGGGAGGGGGTGACCTCAGGGTGAACAACCCAACTTTAATAGTTCTGGAAATAATTATAATTACACCAATAATACCAAAGAGTGGTAGTAATATAGATGGGCTAGAAAATTCATGTAATAGTACTGACAATGAAAAAAGAAAGTTCACTACAGAAAAAGTTTTGATATTAAACATAATTGGGATCCAAGGATATATAGAAAAGTATTACCACAAAAAGACATGCAAATGGAAGAGCGGTCTTTGGTGGGGGGATGGGATGGGGGAGGAAGTGCATAAGAGGGTAAGGGGGAAATTATCTGCAATGTACAATAAAATACATGTATGGAGGTGTCACAATGAAATGCATTTCAGAATGAAACACATTAAGTTGTACATTAAAAATTTCCAAAAAAAAAGTTCTAGGTAACTACCTCATTGTTCTGAAAATTGCAAAATAAGGCATATGCACATTTGTTTTGCTTTTCCTGTACAAACTGTTTCAAGATAAACAACTAAGAAGGAAAAGTTGTTCTTTATAAGTATAGAAAATAACCCACAAAGGAAGAATGTCATTACAAGACCACCCTTTTGCAGCCTCTAACTAAAAAGTCTAGACAATGATTGTCAGTGCCTGCAAACTCCACAAGAGAGTGAGACATTGTATGCTTCCTAGTGGAAGAACACAGCTCTACCTTTGAAGAAAGAAAAATGCAAACCTGAATCTGATCAAGACTGTAGACCTTGTAACCTTGCACACCTGTAACCCCAGCTACTCAGGAGGCTGAAACAGGAGGATTGCTAATTTGAAGCCAAACGCAGCCTATACAATTTAGCAAGATCGAGCTGGGCGTGGTGGCGCAAGCCTGTAATCCCAGCGGCTTGGGAGGCGGAGGCAGGATTGCAAGTTCAAGATCAGAGGCAGTCTGAATAACTTAGTGAGACCCTGTCTCAAAAAGAAAAAAGGAAAAAAAAAAAAAAAGGGCTGAGGGTGCAGCTCAGTGGTCAAGCACTTGCGGAGCATGTAAGTGCGAGGCCCTGGGTTCAACCTCCAATACCGAAAAAAAAAATTTTTTTAGCAAAATCCTGTCTCAGAATAAAAAAGGAGGTTGGGGGATGCAGCTCAGCAGTGGAACATTTGCCTAGCAAGGCCCTGGGCTCAAACCCCAGTACTGTGGAAAAGGAAAGAAAAAGAAGAAAAGATTCCAGACCTAACTGTGAATTTAAAGGAAATCCAGACAACAGAGGAACATGCTTAATAATACCTTGGGAATGCAATTAGCTAAATCCAAACCTTAGAAATTGAAGAAGAAATAACTCACTTTCTTCAACAGAAAATTGCAAGAGAGAAAGAGATAGAAGGGCCACTCAAGGCACGTAATCAGCTTTTTATCATGTATGTACTTTGTTTCCCAGTGCAGACTGTCCTTGAAATATCAAGAAAATGAAAATACCACCTGAAGAATTGGTATTAAAGAATTAATTTTTTAATTGTGATGATAATAATATGGCTGTTTGTTTAAAAAGACTTAATTTTTGGTAATTCAAGTTAAAATTTTTATAAATGAAATAATATGTTATCTGGGACTTGCTTCAAAATTCAGTAATCGGCTTGATGGGTGGAAGTATAGATGAAATAAAATCAGTCATGTATTGATCATTGTTGAAGCTGAATAAGTCAGATTTATTACTGTATATTCTCTAATCTGCACCCTTTTAACAGTTTAAAAGGGCTACAAAAATCAGATGCAAATTAAAATTGCATGGATTTTAATTATTAGAATCTTCTCTAACAATGACAATATCCGACTTTTTAACACTTGAACTGTTGAAAAGGTGCAGATTAGAGTCAAGAAAATATTATTCTCTCCATTTTGTTAATGTTTGAAGTTTTATTTAGGAGGAAAATATTGCTGCTCTGGTGAAACCCAAATATGACCCTTCTTAGACCTCAGTGTTGATCTTCATTTTCTTGTTTTCCCAGACTGGAAAAGAACTGAGAGAGGATGGGCGTATCTTCAGATTTCTTTTTGAGACATACAGATATAGGAGATTCCTCCTTCTAGGGGACTTACCTTCATTGATAAATCCATGGCAATAAAGCCAGTGTCTTTAAACAGGAATTCTAGCATCATAGAATTGGAATCCAGATAGCTTAGAAGGCATCATGGAAGTTATTTCTTTTATGCATCCCTAAAAAATGGACATACAGTATCTGCTCAAACTTCCAGGGCTGTGGAGCACATTTCTCAAGGCAGCTTGATCTTTATTAGGCAGTTTTAATTGCTAATATTTCCTTATGTTACATTAAAATTGGCTTCTCTAAGCCAGGTGTGGTGGCTCACACTTGTAATCCTAGTACTCAGGAGGCTGAGACAGGAGGATTGACATCAGTTTGAGGCCAGTCTGGGCTACATAGTTCCAGGACAGCCTGGGCTATACAGTGAGGTCCTGTCTCAAAACAAAACAAAACAAAACAAAAGACTGGCTTCCCCATGTTTTGTACACACCCTAACTTTGCATGTAGAAAAAACCTCTTGACTCTTCTGATCCTCAGATATTGAGGATCAGATCTCTTGCTGATGAGGCCACTGGCAGACTGTTTTCCTGTGGTTCCATGCACTGCCCACCCTCACCCAGAATTCAGTCAGCTTGTAGTTTTGCATTGTCTTGCATTTACTCCCTGATTTGAAAACCTTTCACATGTTATTTGACTAAAAGATATACATATATGTATATAGGGTTTTCAGACATGAGCGTAAATAGATATATTAAAAATCTGTTTATCAAAAGCTATGAGAGTCCAAAGATCCTTTCAGCATTATCATAACAATGTTAATGAATCTTTGCGATTTTTTTAAATAGATAAACAGCACTGAGTTAGCTAGCCTATTTTTATCTTATCCATAGGGATATCATGAGAGAACTGCAGATATACTACACTGTACAATCCACTTAACACTTGTTATCTACTAGGGAAGACATTGATGCTGTGCTTTGCATGTACTGGTTCATTTAGTTATCACAATAATACTGACATGAGAACTATTATTATCCCTATATTGTAACTAAAGCAACTGACACTGAAAAATTAATTACCTTACATGGAATTATCTGTGAATTTACATTGGTTGATTTTGAAACCTGATGTTTTGTTATCGAGGTTAGAATAGGATACCTTCTTGTTAGGTGCCATCAGATTGGGTGCGACCCATAATGACCCTCATAGGGTATTCAATGGCTGTTTTGGGATTCCTTTGGGAGTGGATTGCCAGGTCCTTTTCCCATTTTTGCGGTGCTGGGGATTGAACCTGGGGCCTCAGAGACTGCAGTGCAGCACTCTACCAACTGAGTTCTTAGCAGCTCCTTTCTGTTCTAACTGCCCAGTGTTCTTGAAAAAATTTATCACTGATAATTTCCATAGTCTGTTTGCAGCAAACATTTCTCCACTCTCACAGGCACTTCTCCCATTGTCTGGGATCACTCATAGTGATGGTGGCACTGTATCTAGAAGTTCTTTCAATGCCTTGAAACAGAAATCTCAGACCCACATGCTATGTAAATTCTACTTATACTTCTACCTAAATAGTTCAATCAATATTGTAGTTGAACAGAATTCTAGAAATCCCATAATTGTAGCTAATATTGTAGAGAGTGAGTTCCTGTATACACCTTTTAATTGTATGTTATAGACTGGAATGGAATGCCACCATCATTTTAAGAGTCTAATAACAGCTAACCTTGTATTTATGGACCTTGTATTATCTACCTTATACTTAATGTTCACAACAAACTTTGAAGCTATAGATGAGATATCACTTATAAGTAAGGAAGTTGAATCTTCAGCAAGTTAAGTATCTTATCCAAGGTAAAACATCTCACTGCTTTTGGTGTTTGTTTTTACAGTACTTGGGGGTTGAACCCAGATCCTTGTACGTACTTAGAAAGTACTCTAGCACTAGGCATCATTCTTAGCGCATTTTTTATTTTTTATTTTTTATTACAAGCCAGGGTCTTGATAAGTTACACAGGCTGCCTCTGGCCTCAAACTTGTGGTCCTTTTGCCTCCGCCTCCTAAATTGCTGGGATTACGGGCATGCGCCATGGCCCAGCCAAAGCCTCTCACTGTTGAGCTGGTATTATAAAGGAGATATGAATCTAGAACTGAAATTCTAACACAATATGTTTTACTGCTTGTCCAAGACACCCTTTTCTATAGTTTTTTACATGTCTTCACACATGCAGGAGTGTAATAAAATAGGTATCACATAAAATTCACTCCTTTTACCATTTTTAAGTGTACAGCTTCGTGTACAGCTTTGCAATGCTGTGAAGCTTTCACTGACATACCTCTTCGGGACTTTCTCATATTCACTACTGAAATGCTGCATTCATAGGTGTTTTAAATGTGGTAAATAACCTTCAGATGTTCAAAAGTTAGTATTTAGGATATGTATATCCATAATAAGTCATTGTTGTTGTTGTTAGGTGCTGGTGAGTTGAGTCCAACTCATAGTGACCCTTATAGGGTTTTCAATGGTTGACTGTTTCGGGATTGCCTTGGGAGTGGATCGCCAGGTCCTTCTCCCATTTTGCACTGCTGGGAATCGAACTCTGGACCTCAGAGACTGCAGAGCAGCGCTCTACCAACTGAGCTAAATCCCAGCCCTAATAAGTCATAGGAATACCTTAATGTTACATTGATTTTCACTTCTAAACATCATAGTAGAATTGCCTTGCATATCCTTAGGTTTCAGAGCAGGGATTTTTTTTTTCTAAAAAAACTATGTTGAATATGTACACACTTTTTTATTACCATAATTCCCTACCATAGTATAGCATGTATTTGTATAGCATTTGTATTGTATGAGTATTATAAGTGATCTAGAGATAATTTGAAGTGTGAGGAAGCATATGCCTGAAGGTTCTGTGCAAATACTATACCGTTTATATGCAGGACTTAAGTGTCTGTGGATTTTGGTATTCAAGAGAGGTCTTGGAATCAATCCCCATGAGCACCAAGGGGTAGATTGCAAATATTAAACTGTATTTAACTCTAGAAGTCACTAATAATTTAAGCTTCTTAGGTCATAAAAGCACTGCTTAGTCATCTTTGTAAATAGTGTGGCATGTTTCCTAATTCCTGGTTGACCAAGCTAAATGCCCAGTTGATTTGGTAATTGACTCATGTAAAACACTTAAGGTGAAAAAATTGATGAGATTAGTTATTTACTCAGTTGGTGGGTCAGCTCGATGAAACTTTGGATATATGAACCATGTTTACCCAGGCAAGATGGTACATGCCTATAATCATAGCATTTGGGAGGCAGAGGCAGGGGGGGTATAAGTACAAAGTCAGCCTGGGCTACACAGTGAGACCCTGTCTCAAAAAATGTATAGTTCAGTGGTAGAGCACTTGCCTACCCTGTGCAAGGCACTGGGTTCAATCCCCAATGCAGAGAGAGAGAGAAAAAAAGAAGGGGGGAGGGGGAGAGAGGAAGAGGGAGGGAGAGGGAGAGAGAGAGAGGGAGGGAAAGAAAAGAGGGAGCATGTTTAGACAGTTTTCAAAGCCTGCTTTATGTTACTTGTCATCTCTCTCTTTTCTTTCCCCCTGTCACGCTGGGGTTTGAATGCAGGGTCTCATGCATCCTAGGCAAGCAGTGTACCTCTGAACTATAATCCCAGCCCATGGTTGACTATAATCTCTTAAATAGTAGTAGTTCTTTATTTGGGGGCAGATTTGATGGCTAAGAACAGCTAGTCACTCACTTTCAACTTTAGAAACTAAAATGGATGATGAAGTTAGGGAGTCTGCTTTTTATTGATTTGCCAAATTTTTATTGAACATTTTTTGCTATGCATTATTGTCTGCCATTCATTCTTTACTCCAAAATTAGGCACTGATCTAATTTTGTAGTTATTCAAAATTGCATAACTATGTCAAAAACAGTTTTGTCAAAGTTTTATAAACTGTTGAGGCTCATGTTTATGAGTAGTGATTCAGATTAGGTTTGAATTCCAGAAAGCTTCCAATTATAAGCATTTTAGTCATCATTGAAAAGGCTTGTTGTGGGGAGTTTTGAGGGTTTTTTTGGTCCCATTAAATATTTCTGGAGTGCCCTCAGGGAAGGTGATGCTGGGGGACGCCATCATCTGTGCTCTCAAAGTTTGCAGTCCAGTGGACATAAGAAACAGGATAACTGAAAAAAATATCTAAGTATATCCACTTATTAGGAGTTGTCCTTGTAGCTGCAGAACAGATAAATGTAAATAAGCATGTAATACGGTCCCTAATTAAAGAGAGATAAACAGAAGGCTGAAAATAGGAAAGAAAAAACTGTAAATAACACAGATCCATGTTCAAATAAATTCTCACTACATGTTTAGATATTTCAGACTGTGCATATATTCACAGTGTATTTTATTGCATATTTCAATGTCTCTATTATAAGTTGCTATTTTTGTTTTAGACCAACTGGTGGAAGTGCCAAATGGACAGCAACAGCTTGTGATTGTCTTTCATTGTACCTCACTGGAGCCATAGCAACTATAATCTTACAGGTGAGTAGTGGGGTAAACAGTTATAAGAAATGTGTAGTGATTATTTCGTTGATGTTTTCATCAGCTCAGTTTATTTTCCGGAGAAAATAGCAGCAAACTATTTGGATTTTATTGCAGACTTTGTTGGTCTTATGACAAGGTATGAGGACTGTATTTCTGAACTCTTGATATTCTACTAAAATAGAAAATTAGGCTTCTAGTGAAGTCAAAAGTAACTTAATTAAAAACAAATAAGAGAATGAGAGAGAACGAATTTGAGAAAAGGCATACATCTTTTCACAGTACTTAAAAATACTCTTCCTTTACTTTTTGAATTTAAATACATTTTACTGCATTTGTGATTAGAATTTTCTTATGTAACCCATCTTTCCATGTTAAATTTTTCTGTGTGTATTTTCTCTTTTTTTTTAAACTTTAACCTTATGAATCAGAATATATGTTTTATAGTTCTTTTGTTGGGAGAAAAGGACACACTGGGAAGTATATTTTGATTCTGTAATTCACAGAGAGTTTGGGGAAATAAGGAAACATGTTAACCGTTAACTAGTGGTGGTATCCTAACCCCCTGCTATTTGGGATGGAAAACCTTTCTTTCACTTGGCTGCCTTTTTGTTTGGTTTGGTTTTGTTTGGTTTTGTTTGGTTTGGTAAGTTTTGCCTTGGCAGTGAGATTTTCTTAACCTATTTCAGAAATCAAGTATCTGAAAATAGATTTTTAAAAATCTGTACCTATTGACTCTCTTCTGTGCTGTTTTCCATCTGATATATTTAGGTGTCAAAATAACATTACTCAATTGGAAACTTTATTCCTTGCATAGAGAAATAAAGAAGTATTTGTGAAAAGTATGTTTTATGTAAGATTTCACTCTTGTGTCTCATATTTACCTTGCACTTGCATCTCTTCAGGAAAACACCACAACATGGCCATTACCTGTGAAAATTTTCTGCAGAGATGAAAAAGGAGAGCGTGTTGATGTTTCTAAATATTTGATTAAAAAAGGTCTAGCTTTGAGGGAAAGAAGGTATAGACTTTTTAAAGTTTTTGGATATCAGTTTATGATTGGTGCTTCATATTTGCCTGTGTAAGTCTGTGTGTGCTTTCAAATCTGAGTTGCATCTTACTTGCTCTTAAAGATGGTTTATAAACTAATCCCTGCTGAGCTGGTTCAAAAATAGGTTCCTTTAGAATTGCTCATTTCTTTATTCAGGCCCATCATTTCTTGCATGTTGAAATCCCCTCTTACATACTGGCTTTTATACTTTCCCCTTGCCTTTGGCATTTACATTCTAAACCAAAGTAAAAGGGAACTATGTAGTAGATCGGAGTCTTTTGGCCTCCTCTGCTTGGACAGAAATGTCTGAGCTTTATTTGGAAATTCTGGCTTGTATATACAGTATGTATTTACATGAAACAGCAATGAGTGACAAAAAAGTAATTGGACAAAATTTACACTTAACAGATCCTTTCAGTAGGAAGGTTGGGGTTTAAGCAACTTTGGTCTGAGGGAGAAAGATTAGGATATTACTATAGCCCTAGCTTTCTCCTTTCTCTTTTCTCCTTCTAGATGTGAAGGTATGCTGGAATTGAAACATGTTTCAAATAGTTGCTTTGTGCCATACTTGGCCAGATGTCCTTAGATGTAGTTGCCTTAACACCTAGACCTGATGAAATAGAAGGAGAATTGTTATTATGTTATTAGGTGCCATCGAGTCGGTATCTGACTCATAGCGACCCTCATAGGGTTTTCAATGGCTGACTGTTTCGGGATTGCCGCGGGAGTGGATTGCCAGGCCCTTCTCCCATTTTTGCTGTGCTGGAAATCAAACTCGGGACCTCAGAGACTGCAGCGCAGCGCTCTACCAACTGAGCTAAATCCCAGCCCCAAGAAGGAGAGTAAGAATTCAAAAATGAAATGGGGCATGAGGTAACCAGCCAGATGTGGTAGATGTGATCAGAGGAGCCTGGGCCTTGCTGTACAGCCAGGCTCCATGTCTTTAATCTGGCATGTGCCTCTCTTGGGGTCCATTTGCTTTATATTAAAGTTAATTCCTCATAAAAGAAATTGTCATCGTTAGATGCCATCAAGTTGAGTCTGACTTACAGCGACCTTCATAGGGTTTTCGATGGCTGATTGTTTCAGGATTTCTTCAGGAATGGATTGCCATGTCCTTGTTCCATTTTTTGTGGTGCTGGGGATCAAACCTAGATCCTCAGAGAGTACCGAGCTGCGCTCTACCAACTAAGCCAAACTCCAGCCCCATTAAAGAAATTAGTTTAAAATGAAAAATGCTAGGCAAGTTAATGCTGCTGGTATTACATGCTACCAATTGTAAGGGTTTGTTGTTGTTGTTGTTGTTGTTGTTGTTGTTGTTGTTTTCTACTGCTTTTATGTCACTTAAACTGCTAGCTATCTTTAGGCAGGGTTCAGGATGGGTGGGGTGGGTGTTGGGATGACAGTATAACCACACAGTTGAGGCATTCTGTAGCTGCTTATTTCCTTAAAGAAAAGTACAAGAAATTAAAAGAAACTAAACTCTATAGTGAACGTCGAGCAGCTAAAGCAAAAGGAAGACATGATGAAGTTAAGGAACTAAACAGAAGATTTCAGAAGGCAGCTTGAGAAGACAAAAACAAATATTATAATGACATGTGCAAGGAGCTGGAGGCAGAACACCAAAAGGGAAGAACACGTTCTGTGTTTCTCAAGCTTAAGGAAGTGAAGAAAAAATTCAAGCCTCGAGTGGCAGTAGTGAAAAATTCTAGAGGGAAAATATTAAATGATGCAGGAAACATCAAAAGAAGATGGGAAGAATACACAGAGTCATTATACAAGAAAGAATTGGTAGATGACCAACCATTCCAAGAGGTTGCATATGAAGAGGAACCAATGGTATTGAAGGATGAAGTGGAAGCTGCCTTGAAAGAACTGGCGAAACACAAAGCTCCAGGAATTGATGGGATA
>VMDO01029357.1:0-22716 GCA_007922755.1 Pedetes capensis | reverse complement strand
TATGTATATGTGTGTGTATATATATGTATATATATGTAT
The DNA here is from genome assembly GCA_007922755.1 of Pedetes capensis. Lineage (NCBI taxonomy): Eukaryota > Metazoa > Chordata > Mammalia > Rodentia > Pedetidae > Pedetes > Pedetes capensis. The sequence goes on along the minus strand of VMDO01029357.1, from coordinate 22,677 downwards.
GTGTGTATATATATATATATATATGTATATATATATATATATATATTCCCTTTAAGGTATATCTAGCTCCTGCATATCAGTGAAACCATGCAGTATTTCTCTTTTTGGGTCTAGGTTATTTTGCTTAAAATGATGATCTCCAGTTCCATCTATTTTGCTGAAATGATATAATTTCATTCTTCTTTATTGCTGAATAACATTCCATTGTGTGTATATACCACATTTTCCAAATCCAATCAACTGTTGGTGGACATATGGGCTGATTCCATACCCTGGGAATTGTGAAGAGTGCTGCAATAAACATGGCAGTGCAGGTATCCCTGTGGTGTGATGACTTGTATTTTTTTGGGCATATAACCAAGAGTGGTATAGCTGGATCATATGGTAGTTCTATTTTTAGTTTTCTGAGGTATCTGCATATTGATTTCTGTAATGGCTATACCAGTTTACAGTCCCACAAGCAGTTTGTAAGGGTCTCCCCCGACCCTTGCCAGCATTTCTTATTTGTTTTGCTGATGCTAGGCCTTCTGACTAGGTGTGAGATGGAATCTCAGTATAGTTTTGATTTGTTTTTCCTGATGGCTTTCCCTAATGTTGAACATTCGCATGTTCATGGCCATCTGTACTTCTTCTTTTGAAAACTGTTCAGTTCCATGGCTTACTTATTTATTGGGTTATTTGTTACTTGGGACCATGCACATTTTTCAGTTTAGTCCTGGAGTGCCTCAGTGTTAGTCAGTGTTAGTCAACAAATTTACCTTCATCCAAATCACTTATGGAAACTCTGGAATCATGGTGGTAAACTCCTTTTCTTTTTAACTAAACTGAGTTAACTTCATGCTAATAACATCTTTGTTATCTACTTTCCCTTCTGCATTTCAATTCTGTTTGTATTCTAGGCCTGACCTTATATTCTGTGGCATATTTAGGAGCTTAAGCCTTCAACCTGCCAGTAAAGTCATCTTTATGAAAGGCATTATTTATAGGATATCTTCTTAATGCTTTTTCTTATTGTAAAAGACCTTGCCCTGGATATCTTTACAGTAAAAAATTTTGTCCCTGCCCTCCTCAGCTTAGAATCTAGCTAATTACAGTTCTCCAATCAAGCTATTTTGTTTCACATTTCTGTTAAACTTCTCCTAGGAATGCTGTTTACCTCTTATTCTTCATTTCTTGCTGTGGGCAGAGAATCATTCATACTCTTTAATTGCTGAATATAAGTTTGTTCTTGAATGGAATTTATAATCTAAAACAGAGGTTGACTAAATGATTCCAATCAGAAAATCACAAGGTATAACTCCCATAAAGAAAAATTCCATAATAAAGGCATCTGTGTAATTAAATCTTTAGCACAATTGCTGACACATGCTAGTAAAATTAAGAAACATTCAGAGAGCTTGGTAATATATGTGAACCTGGACTCTATAGCTGGAGATTCTGAGTTCATTGATCTGGGGGCCAAAGAATGAATTTTCTTTATAAGTTCTACAAGAGCATTAAAAGTCTTGTGAAAATTCAGCTGGTCTTTATTGTTGAGGCTAGGTAATATATGATGAACAAACTTTTAAGCCAAACTTAATGTATTCACTATTCAAAGTTAATCCTATCTCAGCAGGAAAAAGTAACTGAACAATAAGAAAGTTAGACTTGCTAAATGAATATCAGACAAAATAGACTCTTAAAGAAAAAGTATTACTTGTGATAAAGAGAGATATTTTATGATAATTATATGGCCAGTCTATCAAGAAGATAATTATAAACCTGTATGTGTATGATGAGAAAACTAAAAAAACTATAAGCAAAAAAAAAAAAAAAAGAAAATGGATAAATCATACATACTTAAAATTAAAAATACTTATACTTCAAAAGAACTATCATGAAAGCAAAAACACAATCAATACAGTGGGAAAAATTTTTTCAAGCCATATTTCTGATGGAAGATTTTTATCTAAACTATGTCAAGAACTCTTAAATCAACAACAAAAAAACCCAATTAAGAAGGATCTGGCTAGGTATTTCTCTAAACAAGGCATACAAGTAGCCAATATACACATGAAAAGATATATAAATGATCCAAAGATATATAAATGGTCACTATATACAATATACAATGATACACAAGACATCATCAAAGAATAACTAATAAATTAAATTATTATAGTAATAATTTAAATTATTAAACTAAATAATTAAGGCATCAAAAATGCAAATCAAAATCCCAGCAAGATAGGACTTCACACTCACTAGAATGGCTATAATGAAGATGTCAGCTAATAACAAGTGTTGACAAGCACATACAGAAATAAGTCTTGTATACTGCTGGTGGGAATGTAAAATAATTCAGTCACTTTTTGGAATAAGCTAGTAGTTTTCAAAGTTTTAAACACGGTATTGCCATATGACCTCTAAATTCCACTCCTGGGTATAATGTCAAAGGGAAATGAGAACATATGTCCACACAAAAACTTGTACATGAATGTTTATAGCAGCACTATAAAGCCAAAGTGTGGAAACAACCCCAAATGTTCGCCATCTAAACAATGGAAAAACAAAATATGGTATTCCATCCAATGAATAATTCACCTCTGAAAACTAATGAAAACTGAACATATACTACAGTATGAATGATTTTTGAAAACATGTTAAATGAAAGAAACAATTTGATGTTTTGATATGCATTGTGAAATGATCACCACAATCCACTGCATTTTTTAAATTCACAAGTATGTAGAACGCTTTTATGTTGACAGATCCTCTTGGTGCATTGTTGCTCAAGGGTGGAAGGTTTACTTGGAACTTTGAGCCCTTGCAAAACTGGGAATTATTTAAATTAGCACTAGAGCCTGAGAAGAGGGTGACTTGGCTGGAAGGACAAGAAGATCTGGCCCAGGGAGCCTTTGGGAGAAGAGGAAGGGAAGGATCTTGGCACAGAGAAAGAAAGGCGTATGGAGGAATGGGGCATGGAAGATCCTGCTGTGGTAGTGGTTTCTTTTTCTTTTCCTTGCTGCAGACAAGGTGAGAGCAACAACTTCATTCACTCTCTTCCTGAACGATTCCCATCTCTGAGGCTGTACTTGGGATTTCTAAACAAGGTGGATCAATAGAGGTGAGAATCTTCAGGAATGTTTCTGAGACCAACAGCATCCCAGTGCCTAAGGAGGAGGGTGAGATATGCAGCTAAGATCAGGTGCTTAAAATCTGCAACCAGCTGCCCTAGGAAGACAGAAAGAACTGTAACCTCCAATTTCCAGGCAACATCTTGGATTTAAAAGACAATCTGAAAGCTGGTCTTTTTTTCAAGTCAGAGCCCTACAACTTATAACTTCATTCATTTGAAGTTAATTTACTTTAAAGTGAGGATAATAGTAAAAGCCACTTAATGTTGTTATCATGAGAATTAAATGAGATACTGTGTAATGGTTTATCTTGATTATCAACTTATTGGATTGAGAACCATCTAGGAGTTAAGTAAAGCACACCTCTGAATGCATCTGTGTGGACATTTCCAGAAATTATTAGCCAAGAGAGGAGGATCTACCCTGAATGGGAGCAGCACCATCCCATAGACTGGCACTTGGATGGAATAAAACTAAAAAAGAAGAAATCCACTGAATGAAAACATAAATTCACTCTCTCTCTCTCTCTCTCTCTCTCTCTCTCTCTCTCTCTGCTTCCTCACTGCCTTAGAGTGAACTGCTTGGTGCCACCATGCTCTCCTTGCCATGATGGACTGAAACCTCTGAAACTTGGTGTAAATAAATCCTTCCATCCTTAAACTGTTTTGTTCAATGTATTTTCTCATGGGGACAAAATACTGACTAACCCAACATGAAAATAGCACAACTACAAATAGTGCCTCATACACAGTTAGTTATTAATAAATGGTACCCATTATTATCAATGTGTTCTATAGTACACATCCAGGGCACTGGAAGTGAGAACACAAACCTTATTTTTCCATTTAGCCAACTAACAAATGCTCAAAACTCTTTGGTCAATTGAATATCCTGGCAGTACAAACAAAAAGAATAGTTACTGGAAAGTATTTTGAATTCCATGAACACTTGAGAGGTTTGATAAAATCTCATCTCATCAGGTTTAATACTGAACACCAAGTTAACTTAGTGGCTCCATGCATTCCAAATATAGTACAAAAACGGGAGTTGTTTGCATATTTAGGCTGGTCTTTTCTCAGTCTGTATCCCTCTTCATCTTCTTAACACTTGTTGCTCTTTCTTATTGTTGTATTATTCTTGTTAGGTGCCATCGAATAGGGTCCAAGTCATAGCAACCCTCATGGGGTTTTCAATGGCTGATTGTTTCGTGATTGTTTAGGTAGTGGATTGCCATGTCTTTCTACCATTTGTGTGGTACTTGGGATCAAATTTGGGTCCTCTAAGTGTGCAGAGCAGCACTCTACCAACTGAGCTCTTATTTTATTGCTTTCTTAAAGTCCCTTATTTTATTGCTTTCTTAAGTCCCTTATTTTATTGCTTTCTTAAAGTACATTTTCAGTTTTTCTTCCAGAACCCTAAGCTTTCTTAGTTTTATGCCTATTACATTTGCTGCTACTTCTCAGTGACTTTTGTTGGTTTTCTTCTTTTTCAACTGTAGATATTGCTATGGTTCAATGTTTGAACCTATTCTCTATTTTTTCTCACTTCATGATCTTTTCAGTTCAGTTTTTTCCATTTGTTAGATCAATAACTTTGGAGGCATATCTGAATCCTCTTTCTTTTCATATTCCAGGTCTAATCCATTAACATGATCTGTTGATTCTATTTGCAGAATATATCCAGAATTCAATCACTTCTGTCCCCCACATTTCAAAAATCCTGATGCAAACAATGATGTTATGCTTAGATTATCACATTAGCCTCGTAAATTATCAGGCATATCTTAATTTCTGCCCTTGCCTCACTATTGTTGTTGTTAGGCACTATATTTATTTTCATTTTTATTTACTTATTTGTTAATTTTTATGATAAAGTTAGCTTATTTTATTTATAGCTTTTTCAATATAAATTGAATGTAAATGATGATTCTGAGAAATATTTGGAAGAATTACTAGTCCAATTCAAAACATCATGACTTTCAATCCATCCTTCCTGCACTTCTTATAAAATGCCATAAATTTGGTCAAAAATGCTTCCACATGATAGATGGCTTTGTTACCTTTCTGTAGAAGATGTTCTAATATGCTAATATCCTAATATTAGATATTCCTGATATGTTTCCAATTTCATATTTTCATCACAGTTATGTAAAAGTTCTGAGAAGGTCTTCAATATTATCTCAAGAAGAATGAGTTAGAAGCTCATAGGGCCTTCCACTAACTTTGAGGAAACTTTGTGACATCTGTGGGCTGATAATGCCATTCTCAATCTCCTTCAGGTATATCTTCCATTCTGTATCAGGGATTTCTTTCTTATTTTTCCTCTTCTCCACTTCCTCCTCCTTTGGGTCCTCCTCCATCTTCTCCTCCCCCTTCTTCTCCTTTTACTTTTCTTCCAATGCTGGGGATTGAACCCAGGGCAAGGACCTCACACATACTAGGCACATGTTCTACCATTCAGCCATAAATTCAGCCTTTTCGAAATTTTTATTTTGAGACAAGATCTCACCAAGTTGCCCAGGATAACTTCACCTCACTATGTATCCTTAAACTTAACTTGGTATCCTCCTAACTTGGCCTCCTGAGTATCTAGGACTACAGGTATATGCCACCACATCATGCTGTCTCAGGAATTTCTTGTTCTTCAGTAAAAGGATATTGTTGAACTCTGCAGACTTCATGCATCAGTAGGACTTTCCTGAGATTTCTGCAGGACTTTTCTATAGATCTATAAGACAATTGTGAAGGAAGTTTCAGACCTTCCTTCTTGCACACAGTATTAATATATGGCAAATATGTTTAATGTTGGCAACAGACATAAGAACTGCCTATTACCATGAATAGGTGGTATCACTTTAGATATAGCATTGTAGCACAAGATCAATTTACATGTGGAGGTATACTTTTCCATGCCTCTGAGCAAGGTGTGTTGAAGTCTTTGGTGAGTTTGTCAACTTCTATCAATAATACCACTTTAAAATGTCTTTGAGTGTTTGTTTCAAGCTGCAGTGATTTGTGCTATTGTTTTCAATATTTCCTAAGTTACTAATGGATCACTATTTCCAGCACCACTGTTGTTAACTTCAAAGTGGGAATTGCTTGCAATGGTGCTGATTTCAATTTTGGTTTTAGATGGAGTCTATAAATCTCAAATTATCTTCAATTGTCACTAAATCATCCTTGTAAATAATCTGCATATACCCTATAGGGGGGAGAAGGACCTGGCAACCCACTCCCAAAAATCAATCTGCCATTGAAAACCCTATGAACAGCAGAGAAGTACTGACAATACTGTTTCCCCTGTTGTAAGCAGGGTCGCTATGAGTGAGATACTGACTCGATGGCACCTAACAACAACAACCCTATAGGTTATGATGGTTTGATGTTCAGTTCTCAATTTTTTCACCCAGCCATGATAAAATTGATGTAGAATGGATATAATTGCTGTCTTTTATCCAGCATCTGATAGTCCACACAGTAACATGTGAAGAAAGTCCCCCCATTGCACCAGGTTTCACAACTGGGCTGCCTGCTCCTTGTGATAGTCTTGCCATTCCAAGGAGCAGGGCCTGTATTTGTCCACTCAGAGGCTCATGGCAGTTGGAGATGTTGAATGTGGCACTACAGTTTATCTTTCAAAGAGTAATTAAAAATTTTAGTCATGTCATGCCATGGTCCTTTCACTTCCATTCTTAGTATCCATTTTAATTGCTTTCCATTTCTCTTATATTTATTTTTAACAACTTTATTTTGGTATGATTGAAACATAATAAATTGTATGTATTTAAAGTGGACCACTGGTAAGTTTTGAACAGTGTACATCCATGAAATAGTCACCATAATCAAGAAATCAAGATAATGAAGACAAATGTTACCCCTAAAATTTCTTTCTGTTCTCTGTATTCCATCCTCCCTGCTTTTTTCCCCACCCGTCTCCATTTCCCAGACACCCAACAATCTCTTTTCTATTATGATAGGTTGTTTGGATTTTCTATAAATGTAATAATAGAGTGCCTGCAGCTGCACCACTGTGGTGTCCCATCACATCAGATCTTGGAAGCTAAGCAGAGTAGGATTTGGTTAGTACCAAATGGGAGACTGCCTGGGAACACCAGGTGCTGTGGGCTGGGAAAAAGGATCTGGCAGCCTACTCCCCCACCCCAAACAAAACAATCTGCCATTGAAAACTCTATGAATAGCAGTGAAGCATTGACAATAGTGATTCACCTGTTGTACATAGAGTCGCTATGAGTCAGACACCAACTCAATGGCACCTAACAACAACAACAATAATAGAATATGTATTATTTCTATTTTTTGGTCTTTTTTCACCCAGCATACTTATTTTGAGATTCATCCATGTTGTTCTCTGCATCAATTATCCATTCTTTTTTTGAATTTCTGAGTGTTATTCCATTATATGAATGTATCACAGTTTGTTTTTCCACTTTCCTGTTGATGGACATTTGAGTGGTAGTGATAAATAAAGCTGTTAGGAACATTCATATGCCAGTCTTTATATGACCATAAGCTTTCATATCTTATGGATAATTATCCAAGAGTAGAATGGCCAAATCATATAGTAGGTAAATATTTTATCCTTGGAGAAACTGGCAAGCTGTTTTCCAAAGTGTTTGTACTACTTTACATACCTATCAATCGCACATGAGAAGTCCAGTTCAGTTGTATTCTTACAAACACTTGATACGGCCAGTCATCTAATCTTAGCCATGGCATGGTGGTATGTTATTGTAGCTATAATTTGTGATTTTCTAATGACTAATGATGTTGAAACCCCACATCAGCTTGTTGTGCTGTGGAGGCTTTTGTGTTGCTGTAATGCTGAAATCTATGCCACTGATATTTCAGATATAATCAAGGCCACCCATGGTGGACAGGCTTTAGCTAAGCTTCCAGACTAAGACAGACTAGGGAGAAGGACCCAGCAGCTTACTCCCCAAACGATTAACCATTGAAAACCCAAAGAAGCACTGTCAAATATAGTGCCAGAAAATGAGCCACTCCAGGTTAGAAGGCATTCAAGAAATGGTCGGGGAAGAATTGCCTCCTCAAAGTAGAGTCAACTTTAATGATGAAAATGGTGTAAAGCCCTTGGGACTTCCTTTTGCTGACATGGCATAACTCAAAATGAGAAGAAACACAGTGACTGAAACAATGGGCTCAAATATAAAAAGATTATGTGCACGACACAGTGTCAGGGAGTGATTCACTGTGTTGTACATAGTTGTCACTATGAATCAGAACCAATTCAATGGCTGCTAACAACAGCAACAAGAATGATATTCAACATTATATCATATGCTTACTTGACATTACTCTATCTTCTTTGGTGAAATATCAGTAAAATCTTTTTTCCAATGTTCTCATTGGATTGTTTTCTTGTTGAGTTTTGAGAGTTTCTTTTACAATGTGTAATAGATACAAGTCATTGTTCAGCTATAGAATTTTCAAATATTTCCTCCAAGTTTGTGGCTTATCTTTTCATTATTTTAACAGTATCTTATTAAAAGCAGAAGTATTACATTTGAATGAAATAAAATTTATGAATTTCTCTTTTCCTTATCTTTTGGTGTTATATCTAAGACGTATTTATTTAGCTAGAAGTCATGATTTTCTACCACATTTTCTTCCAGGTATCGTTTAGCTTAAACTCTTTAACCAGTGGCTTATATTTAGGTCTACAATCCTTTTAGAGTTAATTTTTTAAATAGACTTTAGTTTTTAGACTATTTTAAGTTGATGGCAAAATTGACCATAATATACACATTACTGATCAATCCCCTGCTTCCTCGCATGCACAACTTTCCCTAAGGTTAACATTCTGCACCATGGGCTGCAGTCCTTACACTTGATGGAATTACACTGATACACCATTATTGCCTGAACCATACTTAACTACTGGTGTTGTATATTCTATAGGTTTGGGCAAATTTATAGTGCATATATTCACTATTATACTATCATGTAGAGTAATTTCACTGCCCTAAAATGATCTATGCTCTGCCTATTCATCTTTCCCTTCACTAAAACCCTTGGAAGACACTGATCTTTTTGCTGTCCATGGTTTTGCCATAATGTCATGGAGCTAGAATAATACAGTATGTAGTCTTTTCAGATTGGCTTCTTGTACTTAGTAATATGGACTTGAGTTTCTGCCATGTCTTTTCATGGCTTGATAGGTCATTTCATTTTACTGAATATTCCACTGTCTAATAATACCATAATTTATTTATCCATTCATCTATTGAAGGAGATATTATTTGCTTCCAAGTTTTGACAAGTATAAATAAAACTGCTTACAAACATACAGAGTCATTATACAGAAAAGAACTGGTGGATGACCAACCATTTGAAGAAGTTGCATATGATGAGGAACCAATGGTATTGAAGGATGAAGTAGAAGCTGCCTTGATGGAATTGGAAAAACACAAGGCTCCAGGAATTGATAGAATACCAATAGAGATGTTTCAACAAAAAGATGCAACACTAGAAGAACTCACTTGTTTATGTCAAAAGATTTGGAAAATAGCTACCTGGCTAACTGACTGGAAGAGATCCATATTTGTGCCTATTCCCAAGAACGGGGATCCAACTGAATGTGGAAACTATCAAACAATATCATTAATATCACACACAAGCAAAATTTTACTAAAAATCTTTGAACACTGACTACAACTGTATATAGACATGGAATTGCCAGAAAATCAAGCCAGATTCAGAAGAGGGCAGGGAACCAGGGACATCATTGCTGATGTCAGGTGGATGTTATCTGAAAGCAAAGAATATCAGAAAGATAGCTATGTTTTATTGACTGTGCAAATGCATTTGACTGTGTGGATCATAACAAATTATGGATAACACTGTGAAGAATAGGAATATCAGAGCATCTAATTGTACTCATGAGGAATCTGTACATCAACTAGGAGGCAGCCATTTAAACAGAACATGGAAACACTGCTTGGTTTAAAGTCAAGAAATGTGTGCGTCAGGGCTGTATCCTTTCACCATATCTCTTCAATTTCTATGCTGAACAAATAATGCAAGAAGCTGGACTTTATGAACAATGTGGCATCAGGATTGGAGGAAGACTCATTAACAACCTGCGTTATGCAGATGACACAACTCTGCTTGCTGAAAGTGAAGAGGATTTGAAACATTTACTGATGAAGATCAAAGAACATAGTCTTCAGTATGGATTACAACTCAACATCAACAAAAGATAAATCCTTACAACTGGGTCAGTATGCAACTTTATGATAAATGGAGAAAAGATTAAGGTTGTCCATGATTTTGCTTTACTTGTTTCTACAATCAACACCCAGTGAAGCAGCAGTCAAAAAAAGAAAAAAAAAAAAAAAAAAAAAAAAAAAAGATACATGCTTTTGGGAAAAGCTGTTGCAAAGGAGCGCTTTAAAGTATTGAAAAGTAAAGATGTCACAATGAAGATGAAGGAGCACACGACTCATGGCATGGTATTTTCAGTCACATCTTATGCTTGAGAAAGCTGGACATTGAACAAGGGAGAGAAGAGAAGAATTGATGCTTTTGAAATATGATGCTGCAGACTAATATTGAATATACCACGGATTGCCAAAAGAACCAACAAATCTGTCCTAGAAGAAGTAGAGCCAGAGTGCTCCTTGGAAGCAAGAATGGCCAGACTGCATCTTACATATTTTTGACATATAGTCAGGAGGGACAAATCCCTGGAAAAGGACATCATGTTTGGGAGAGTGGCAGGTCAGCAAAAAAAGGAAAACCCTTCACTAGATGGATTGACACAGTGTGTGCAACAATGGGCTTAAACATAAATAAGATCCTGTGCCTGGAAAAGAACTGGGGAGTGTTTTGTTCTGCTGCACATAGGGTTGCTATGAATCAGACCCATCTTGACAGAACCTAACAACAATAACAACAAACATTCATGTGCAGTTTTTTTTAATGGATGTCAGTTTTCAATTTCTTTGAACATAACTGCTGCATCATATTGTACAAAAGAGTCTATTTAGTTTTGTAACAAACTGTCATATTATCCCCCAAAGGGGCTCTGCTATTTTGCATACCCATCAGTAATGTTTGAAAGTTCTTGTTATTCTGCATATTCTCCAGACTTTGGTGTCATCAGTGTTTAGGATTTTGGTGAAGTGGTATTTCACTGTTGTTTTGATTTGCATTTCCCTAATGACATATCATGTGGTACATGTTTTCATATGCTTTTTTTTTTTTTTGGTCATTTTCATATCTTTGACAAGGTCTCTGTTTAGGTCTCTTGATCATTTTAAAATCAGATTGTTAATTTACTTATTGCTGAGTTTTAAAAAAATTTATAAATGTTAGTGGGGTACGGAGTAATAAGTCATTTGCTATATCCATTATGCAACTATTAAATCAGTTTTACTTATACATTCATCACTTTACATATCTTACAGAGTAGTATGAACTACAAAAGAAAAAAAAGTAGGAATTTTAATATGTAATGGGAATTGTATGCAATCATGGTTTATACTCTCATTTTTTCCTTCCTTCTTTTTTCATACACGCATATAGTTGTAACCTTTTCACTGTTGAGTTTTAAAAGTTCTTTGTATGTTTTTAATGGGAGCTCTTTATCAGATATGTCTTTGCAAATATTTTCTCCCTATCAGTAGCTTTACTTTTCAGTCTCTTGAGAGTGTCTTTCATATATCAAAAATTTCAATTTAAATGAAATCTGGTCTATCAATTTTTTCTTTCATGGTTTGTGGCTTTTGTTGTGTCTAAATCCATTGCCAAATTCAATATCACCTAAATTTTCTTCTAGATTTTTCTTCTGTAAGTTTTACAGTTTTGCATTTTAAATTTAGCATCTGATCCATTTTGAGTTAATTTTTGCTCCAGATATAAAGTCTGTGTCTAGATTGATCTTTTTTTTAATCTGGATGATCATCTACTATGTTTTCTCCATTGTCTTCACTTTACTTCTATTTAAAAGTCAATTGATTTTATTCATATAGGTCTAATTCTGGGCTTTCTACTTTGTCTTATTAATCTATCTGTCTATTCTTTTGCCAATACTACAGTATATCAATTACTATAACTTTTTAGTAAATTTTGAATTCAAGTAGTGTCAGTCCTCCAAGTTTGCATTTTTCATTCAATACTGAATTATTGACTTTCAGTCATTTGCCTCTCTTTGAAATTTTGAATTAGTTTCTCAGTATCTCTAGACTTGCATACTGGAATTTAGGTTGGGATTGTACTGAATATAAAAATCAAGTTGGGAAGAACTGATATCTTGGCAGTGCTGTTTTTCTACCAATGAATAAGAACTCCCTTTAATTATTTCACTCTTTCTTGATATCTTTTATCAAAGTTTTATAGTTTTCCTTATGTAGATAGTAAATATATTTTGGTAAATTTATACTCAAACATTGCATTTTCATGGAGTGATAATGCAATGATAATGTGTTAATTTCAAATTCAACTTGTTCACTTTTTGTGTACAGAAAAAGCATTGGGATTTATATATTAACCTTGTATCTTACATCTTTGATAGAATTACTTATTGGGTATAGGCTATCTGTTGTTTGTTAATCATTTCAGATTTTCTACATAGTAGTCATGTCATGCACGAACAAAGACAGCTTTATTTCTTCTTTTCTGCTATGGTTTGGACAGGTTTGAGTGTGTCTTCAAAGTTCATGTATTGGAGGCTTGGTACTCAGTGTGGTGGTGTTGAAGTGGTGAATCCTTTAAGAAGTGGGGCCTAGTGGAAGACAATTTGGTTCTTGTGAGCATTACCCACCAAAGGGTTTCCTGGAGTGATTTACTTCTCATGAGAGCAAGTTGTCATTAATGGAGCAAAATTGGCTGCTTCTCATTCTCTGTCTTCCTGTCTCACCATGCCATCTCTCTCTTACACATACTCTTGCCATGATGCCACCTGCCATATTATGATGTAGTCAGGAGGAACATTACTGAGCAAACAGAAAAAATTCCCACTCTTTCATCCTCCAATATTATGAGCTAAACAAAACTTCCTTTCTTTATAAGGTATAGCCTCAGGTATTATAGCAACAGCAAATGGACTAATACATTTTCCAGTCTGTATACCTTCTATTCTCTGACTAGTAACTAGAACATTTATTACATTGTTAAAAAACAGTAATGAGTGGAGACATTTTTGCCTTATTCCTAATTTAAATGGGAAAGCTTTGAGTTTCCCAGCCTCAAGTATGATATTACTAGTAGGTTTTTCAAGATATTCCTTATCAAATTGAGGACATTTCCCTTTTTTCTAATTGCCAGTGGGCTGTACTTGCAACCTAGCTTTAATTTTTTAAATTTTGACTCAAGGACTTGCTAAGGTACACAGGCTGCCCCTGTGTACAACTCACAATCCTCCTGCCTCTGCCTCCTGAGTTCCTGAGATTATAGGCATGTACCATTATGCCCATCTAAATTAATTTTAGAATGGTGAACTAGCCTGGCATACTTGGGATAAATCCTGTTTGTTCATGGTATATGACTCTTATATTACATCATTGGACTCAATTTTTAATATTTTGTTGAGGATTTTGCATCCATATTTATGAAAGATTTTTGTCTGTAGTTATATTTTCTTGTTATGCTTTGTCTGGTTTGGACATTAGAGTAAAGATGCCCTCATCGATTGAATTAGGAAGTATGCCTTTTGCTTCTATCTGCTGATAGAGATTGCATAAGATTGGGATATTTTCTTCCTTAAATATTCCATGGAATTCACCAGTGAACCCCATCTGTGCCTAGTGCTTTTGGTGGTAAGGTTATTAATGATTATTTCAGTTTCTTTAGTATGAGCCTATTCAGTTAGACAATTTTGAAGTATACACTGAAGTTTATGTGTATGGATATTTGATTGTCCCAGCTCTATTTGTTGAGGGAATAATTTTTTCTCTGCTAAATTACATTCTTATCAATTAGCTAGCTTATATATGTAAATATATATATGTGTGTGTGTAAATATATGTAAACATATATGTGTATATATACACATATATATGTTGGCTTATATATGTAAATCTATTTCTGGACTTTCTTTTATGTTTCACTGTTACTTCTTTTCTGATGCTATGTCTACATGCCACTGTTTATGTACTATACTTGAATGAAACACATTATATGATTTCTCCATTCATTTTCTTTATCATCCATATCTCCTGCCTCCAAAAAATACAAGCTGCACTACTGCAGTGGTTTTTTTGTCACTTTTGTTATCTGCCATTACTTTACTGTCCAGAATATTGGCTATTATATTATGATTATTTTACACATTTGCTTAAATAAAGGATTGAAATTGAAAACTAAATTGAAGAGATATTTAGGTTCGGTCAAATAGTAGTGACAATACAACTTCCAAGTAAAGTTGACTTTTGAAAAATATAAGAATGTAGAGAAGTCTAATAAGATATAGACATTTGGAAGATGTATGTAATGGAGGGGAATATTTCATTGTCTCAAATAACTTAAAGGTAACAGTAAAGACATCTATATATATTCTTATTTTGGGGAGAAGCCTGGGGCTCAAACCCAGGGCCTTGCACATGCTAGTCAAGTGCTCTACCACCGGGCTATATCCCCAGAACTAAGTGCATTCAGATTCTAGATGTCAACTTCTAGAAAAGCCAGTCACTTATTTCTGCTTGGCATGCAATGTACAGGAAGAAAGATCTCCCTCCTCAAGGTATTTGGTATATAAGACTGTATTTTTCAATGAATGCATCCTGGTGGCAAAATACCATTCTGAGACAGTCGTATGGGAGGAATGATTTATTGGGGGCTCACAGAGGATCATAGTCCATGATGTCAGGGAGGCATGGTGGCAGAGCAGGTAGTAGTAGGGCTGGTGACAGATGACCTCCTCCCATCTTGACCATCAGGAAGCAGGGAACAACTGGACCCCAAGATCTGGGTAAAATCTCCAAATGTCCACCAAAAGTGACTTATGTCCACAGGCTGGGTCCTGCTTCTCAAAGTTCCACAACCTCCCAGAACAAAATCACCAAGGAGGGACAAAATGTTCATAACCTTTGGGGGACATTTTAGATTCAAACCATGACAGAGTGTGCATGTTTCTGGTCTATGCTACTTGTTTGAGTTTGAAACTTACTCTGCTAGCTTGATGTCTGACTAAGTTATGATACTTCCTTTTGATTTTATTCATCTTTGGTCTTCCACTTGACCTTTGGCTGCTGACTTCCATACTCTTTTGGTTCCAGACTATCTGCCTGATCTGACCCTGTGCTTAATTCCTGACCTCCTCATGACTTGTAGGAACCATGGTCTGAACCCTAGATTGACTGATGTCTGCAGTTTAGTCATAAGAGAGACGCCTTTAGAATAAATGAATTCTCAAAGGGAAAATAATATGTATTAATATAAATGCAGGTCCCTGGCTCAAACTTTGTGAAATGTCAAAAGTAAGGGAAAGGAAGAAGACAATAAAAAGGGAATTAAATATACAGATAAGATAGAAGAGTATAAAGGAGAGTAAATATTTTCATGAAGAAGAGATGAATCAATTGGATGGAATTCTACAAAAATATCATAGAGAATAATGAGCCAAATCCAAAGGATTGCACAAACAGGAAGCCATTGGTGACCTTTAATTGCATCCTGGAATTTTCTTACTAGATAATTTTGGTACTGGTTTGGATGTGCTTCTTCACAATTCAAAAATGAACATATGTTTCTGTGTGTGTAAAAGTAAGCTTTTCAAAGAGATGGTTTGGCTTAATCCTTACTGGAGGTAAGAGGGTGGTGTGTGAGGGGGCCAGTGATAGAAGGGATTGTAGAGAGAAAGAGTTAGGATTTTTAGTCTTTTTCTTTGTCTTCTTTTTCCTTCTTTCTCTTATGAGACTGCTAAATGGCATAGCAGGCACAGGACATGGTCTGGATTGAGGGCATATGCTCTGGGTAAGGCAAGTATTTTTATGTTTGTCATGGAGGAAAAAAAATAGATCTTTGTTCACTTATCTCAAACTCTGATTTACTGCTCTGAAAGGCTAGTAGCACTTGGAGATCTGCTGCGTTTTACTTCATTCAATGATCTCAGCCTTACATGACAGAATGGTCTCACAGTTCTTCCAAAAGTCCAAATCTGAGCTTAAGACACTGAAGCTGGCAGTGAGATGTGATTAAGCATATTGGAAAGACAAAGACAGTCTTGTGTTTCCACAACATCTAGGATTTAAAAGAGCTTATTTCAGAAAGAAGTACACATATTCAAGTACATGTTTTAAAAATGTATGTTCATATGTGATATACATAAAATAAGCAATTGACTTATCGTTCTCATTTAAATAAAAATATTACTTCTTAATAATGGAGGAAGATGATTTATTTAAAGGCTAATGTTTTTGGGCAGGGACTCCTTACTTTTTTTGACTGTAAATGTTTTTGACCAAAATTTTAATAACTCAATTTACAGGTTGCTTTGTCTTGTGCATACACAGGCACACACACACACAAACACATGTGCTCACATGCACATACATGTACACACATGTAATATATGTGCTGGGAGAAAGCACAGTAGTTTTGGGGATCCTACTTGACTGCATGCCACAACTCAAGGTAAACAGGTGGCCTAGAGAAATATAAAAGGCTTGCTAAACAAAGAATTTTATTCCTGGTCGGTGCCTGCAGGAAAGAAATTATGAAAGGAAAACAGAAATCTGACAGCCAAAGAGAGTCCAGAATTTTGAAATGAAGTGTTTTTATTGATTTTAAAAGGTATGGAAATTAACGGTAATTTACAAACACACCTAAGCTTTTGAAAATGATAGGTATTTTAAACAATAATGGGTGAAAATAGTTCATTATACTCTATAAGAAATAATAGCTATACCTTCACAGAATAGTTATACTGTTTTATCATACATGATAGATTCTATAAGAAATCACCTAAATATATAATCTGAAAGAAAAAATTATGTATTGCTTAGTTGCCTATTCTTTTGCATGAACTATTAACAAATAAATCAAATAGGAAAAATCCTTAAGGAATTGCTTCATACCAAATTTTAATACATTTTGTGTCATAGATTCTAGCTTCAGATTATTTCTGAATAGGAAGGACCATCCACCTCAAGCCACATAAAACCTTTATTTTAGTAGACATAGTAAATAAACACTGTGGCCCCCTTGAATTTCTGAAATTAATAGTTAGTTGGAGCCACAATTGCTCACATTTGTTTTCTTATTTTCATAGGTGATTTCACTAAGCAGAAACCCTTCTTAATCCTACATTCACATAGATAGAAGGTCAAAGTTGGTCAGTGAGCCAAGAAATACCATATCAGGGTTTCTTTCCTCTCCAATTGAAAAAGGTATAAATTGTGGAATTAGTGTATTGATTGAAGGCTACAACTTCAAGCAATCAGTTTTTCTGGCTTGACAAGATTATTTTATCCTACTTTTCTTTTATTATTATGTGTAGTATTTGAGTCATCCTTCAGGCAGATGAAGTGACAGCTTGATTTAACTCAATAAAATCCACCAGTTAGGTAACCTACTGAGCCGAACAAAAGATGAAAATGATGGCAAGGGGCAGGTGCACTGTTAGTTTAAGCAAGCAGGGGAGGCTAAAAAAGAAGGAAATATTAACAGAAATTATGCTTTAATCAATTCATTTCTGTGGAAACTTGAAAGGAATTTGTAAAATCTTCTTGCTGGGCAATTGAGCAGAAAATGCCTTTGGTTTAGAAACAAAACAAAATAAACAAATCTTTAAAACTAGACTACATGCATAAACAACGCCTCCATAATGGCTGCACTTTTGTGTAATTGCAGCTAGTGCAATAATCTTTAATTTCTTGGTATATTTGAGATGAAAATGCTGCATGATTGATTGAAGTAGTTTGGAAATTAAAACTATAATTTGTGTATCTTTCATTGAACCTAACCTTTGCTTTTTCACATCATATCCAATTGATATCTTTCATGATTTCTTCAAATGAGTATTTCAACATTTACAAATACTGTCAATCTGAATTTTCCTGAGAAATCTAAATACATAAGCCATAGTGGATATTTGTTTGCAGAACTAGAAAAAGAATCATAATTTAAAATGTTGACTTTTGGGACTGAAGTCTCTGCTTAAAACTCTTCAGACTTCAAGCACGCACATTGCTCTTTGATTACAAATAAAGCATTTACTACTTGTAATGGGCATGGCTTCACATGCAATTGGGAGCAACTTGTACAAGTAGAAGTTTATCAATTAGCAATTTCATTAATATTCACTCACTTTTGGAGCTTTAGAGACTGCATCATATTTTACATAATTTTACTGTGTTCATTTGAAAAATACAAAACTCCTAGAAGAAGGTATGTGGAGTTTGTGCTGGGGTTGAGGGATGGAAGATGGGGGAAGTTTCATTATAAGGAAATTTGATAATTCCTTTTGTAGCAGCATTCTTAGGTTTCAAATAGATTTATTTTGATCTTTGGTCTTTGCATAAGGAATATCTTTTTCTTTTCTTTTCTTTCTTTCTTTTTCTTTTTCTTTCTTTTTTTTTTTTTTTTTTTTTTTTTTTTTTTTTTTTTTTTTTTTTTTTTTTTTTTTTTTTTTTTTTTTTTTTTTTTTTTTTTTTTTTTTTTACTTTTTGAGACAGGGTCTTGCTAAGTTATGCAGACTGCCTCTGGTCTCTAACTTGCGATCCTCCTGCCTCCACATCCCGAGCCGCTGGGATTACAGGCATGCACCATTGCGGCCAGTCATAAGGAGTATTTCTTAAGCAACCTAGACACGTGTGGACAATTCTTTAAAAACCTTATAAAGCTTTTATGAATGAACAATATATCAAATAATGTAGAAATTCTTAACAACAAATTCTCATAGCATAGGAAATAAATCTTTTCTTGCATCCTAATTGTGACCAATTGGTAGCA
This sequence comes from Pedetes capensis, assembly GCA_007922755.1. Classification (NCBI taxonomy): domain Eukaryota; kingdom Metazoa; phylum Chordata; class Mammalia; order Rodentia; family Pedetidae; genus Pedetes; species Pedetes capensis. Next base: position 3,629 of record VMDO01029357.1, on the reverse strand, counting down.
TTTTCATGACATTTTAAGGTGAAGATGATTCTGAGCCTCTATCTAGGCTTGGCAGAATCAAGGACAATAAAGTTTTAGAGATAATTAAACCTTCAACCTAGGATGCATGTGCATAAGCATGGACTGCCATTTTTAATTACTTCTTATTTTAAAGGGATCTAAGTCATATTTATTTGCTATTTTTTTGCCCTACAATTCTTAGCATTGCTCTTCCCTGAGTTTTCTCCTGAGTGCGTATTTGTGCCAGCAGAACTTTTTGAAGCAAGGGAGGGAGATTTTCATAGATAGGGAAATGGAATCAAGATATGACTGCCTGAGTTGTGGGCCTGGGCCACCAGCTGCACCAGCACTGCATGTGCCTTGGTGAGTTCGCAGCATCCTGGAGGAACTTTGGCTGATACTGCTATGGGGCAAAAGTGCTCTATTTTCTGAAGCTATGGACATTACAAGCATTGATTATTCCTAAATATTTTTTATTTCCTTTATGACCCAAAACTACCAAGGAATTGGACTCTACATGACCAAGGAATTAGAAGTATCTTGAAAAGCCATAGTTCATTTGTTGTTGTTAGGTGTTGTTCAGTTGATCTGACTCATAGTGACCCTATGCACAACAGAACAAAACACTACTCAACACTGTGCTGTGCACACAACCTTTTTTATGTTTAAGCTTATTGTTGCAGAGTAATATTCCATGCTTAAGGGTATACCATTTTCATACTCTCTAAGTTGAGAGGGGGGGGAGAGAGAGAGAGAGAGAGAGAGAGAGAGAGAGAGAGATAGGAATTTCTTTTAGAATTAACAGGATTAGCCTTGTTAAGTTTGAATATAAAGTGGCCCCCAAGGCTCATGTTTGAACCTTTGGTCCCCATTGGGTGGCACGTTTCGGAAGCTGTGGAACTTTGGGAGGTAGGACCTGGCTGGCAGAAGTATGTCACTTGAAGGAGGGTCTTAGAAGGTTTCTACCTGAGACAAAGGTTCTGTGAGCTTTCCCACTGCTTCCTGTTGCCCTATAGTGTGGAGAATCCTGCCACACAGGCCCACTGCCTAGTCCACCACTTTATTCTGGCCACCATAGCAAGCTAAGCAAGTGCTCTACCACTGAGCTCCAACTCCAGCTCCCTTTTAATTTATTTTTTTTTATCTTGAGTCAGGGTCTTTAAATTGTGCAGGCTGTTTCTGGCCTTTAACCTGGGATCTTCCTACCTCAGCCTCCCGGATACTAGAATTATAGGAAAGCATAACAGTACTTGGCCAGTCATTCTTGAAATATCATTTTCTTTGACTTCATTTACTTTCTCTCTGAAGACTTCTTTTAGCATTCTTTTAGTGTAAGTCTTCTAGTAACAAATTATCATAATTTTCCTTAATCTGAGAAGAAAGATATTTTTACTGGATACAGAATTCTAGGTCAAAAACTACTTTGGTTAAGCATTTTATAAATGCTGTTTTAGAGTCTCTAGCCTCTATGCTTCCTTATGAAAAACTACAATAATTCAAATCATCATTCCTGTACAACTAATCTGTTTGCTTGCAAAAAGTCTTTCTCATTAGTTTTTGGTCATTTTATTATAATATGTTTGGTTATAAATCTCTGGAGTTTATTCTGTCTGAATTTTGCTGAACTTCTGGAATCTGCAAGTTTATGTTTCTCACAAATTTGGGAACTACATAGCCACTATTCTTCAAATATATTTCTGAAAAATACTTTCTACTCTATCATTCTCATTAACAAGAAGGCCCTGTCCATTTTAAAAATTATTTTTTCTCTCTCTGGATAATTTTTATCATTCAGACTTCAAGATAATTAACTCCTTTACCTCATATTTATTCTGCCACTGAGCTCATTCAGTGAATTTTAAATCTTATTTGTTTTTATTCTAAAATTATTTGATTCTTTTTATGTCTTAAATGTTCTTTCTTGAGCCGTTCTGCCTTTCTGTTTATTTCAAAAGTGCTAATTTTTATCTCTTAGGGCATGATTTTAATGGATGATTTAAAATTTTGCCTGATAATTCAAATATTGCTGGCATTTTAAACTTGGCATTTGTTAATTATCTTAAACGTGAGGTATTAAAATTTTCTTTACTTTTATGTCAGGTAATTTTAGGTTATGTTCTGGACATTTTGATATAATCTTATGTAATTCTGGGTCTTATTTAAATCCTATTTTGAATATTATTTATTTTGGTTTGCTTTAGCAGGGTCTCAGCCATGCATGCAGAGGTCAATGGTGAGCTCAAGAGTTTATACACAACCTGGTGCAATTACTGTCTCCAGTTGTAGCCTCTCTGTGATTTCCTTAACACATTCTTCTTTTCCCTTATCTAGAATGCTGCTGAGACTTGGGTTTCAGTGTTCCCTGCTTTTGCCATGCCTTTGGTGCTAGTATTTCTGCATGTGGGGCAAAGCAGTGAGGAGGGAGGGAGGAAGGGGGAGAGAGAGAGAGAGAGAGAGAGAGAGAGAGAGAGAGAGAGAGAGAGAGGAGGATTTTACTCCATGCTCTTAAAACAGGTTTCTTTAGTTGGAGAAAAAGTTCCATTCCTTTGGGATTTTTGGCACCTGCCCTCTGGTGTGCCACTATCCCTACTATAGCCACAGGATTTCCTCAGGAAAGAGAATAACAACTCCAACAACAACTCCAACAACAACATAACTTCATGAGATTTCTCACACTGTCTTTGACTCATAGGACCTCTTTTCCAACACCTTGGAAATTGGAAGTTTCTTTAAAAATTCTTGTGTCCATACCTTCAGCATAGTTACATATTTTATGATGACATACCAATGGAACAATATATGCTACACTCACTGCCAGTTTGGTGGCTTTCTGGTGCTCGTTTCCTTCTGACATTCTCCAGCTACCATTTACTTTTTATTGTCCTCAGATGGCTATTGCATGCATTTTATCCAGTGCGTTTAGTTACAATCAGTTGGAGAGACACTGAAGAATGTGCTTATTCTAACTTCATTGAAATTGGAACTTGTTAAAGATATTCACAGAAGTATAAACAGTAAAATAACCTAAAGTCTGAGATTTGCTCTAAAGTACTCTCATTTGAAAAGCACAAAATGAGAGAGAGAGAGAGAGTTGCTGATTGTGTGCTAGTGGGATGCCACTAGTCCTCCCTTTCTCCAGTGGACAATCATCTTTGGGTGGGAAGATGATTTGAAGAGTAGACTGCAAACAGCATCATTGAAAATTGTGAAGTCGGCTTATATTTAACTTTGTAAAAAGCTGCCAAACATTTCCCAACGTGGTTGAAATATTTTACATGAGACTAAGACAGACTAGGGAGTAGGACCTGGCGAGCCACTCCCGAAACAACTAGCCATTGAAAACCCTATGGATAGCAAAGAAACACTGTCAGATATAGTGCCTGAAAATGAGGCCCCCAGGTTGGAAGGCACTCAAAAGACTACTGGGGAGGAGTTGCCTCCTCCAAGTAGAGTATACCATGATGAGGGAAATGGAGTAAAACCCCAGGGTGCTCAACGTGATGATGTGACATGACTCAAAATGAGGAGAAACAACTGTAAACATCCATTAATAATTGGAACATGGAATGTACGTAGTATGAATCTAGGCAAGTTAGAAATTGTTAAAAGAGAAATGGATCGCATAAACA
>VMDO01029356.1:0-22484 GCA_007922755.1 Pedetes capensis | reverse complement strand
GGGGGGGGGGGGGGGGGAGGAGGAGGAGGATGGGGCAGTGGTGGTGGCAAACAGACAGCTTTTCCCAAGACCTGGGGGTAGAAATGCTTTTGCAGGATGCTGCTCAGTGTCCTTGTTTGTTTAGAAAAATTAAGGCCTGGATGGACAGAGCTATCATTTGTTTGCTTCCTCTCCTTTCTATTTAAAGCAGTTCCTAAGGAAAGTTCTCCAGAAAAACCCAACCTCCCCCTACATTAAAGGAAGGGGAGGTCATGAGCCAGAGAGCAGCTGGAATTTTCTCTCACAAGGTCAGTAGGATCAGGTCGCCTCCCTGCTTACTGCCCATCTGTGGCTTCTCCTTGCATTCAGGACAAGAACTCAGCTCCTTCATGTGGCCTCCAAGGCTCTGCAGGGTCTGGTGTCTTGGCTTCATTTCACACCACATCCCCTCATGCTCCTTTAAAGGCTCCGCCTCTGTTTTCTTCCTGGAGGCATCTCTGACCACTTTTTATTCATGCGTTAGTTTTCAGCTTAGATATCACCTCCTCAGAGAAGACCTCCTGGATTCACACCTGACTGTGAACTGTCCTGATATACATCAATATCCTCTGGGTACATTGTTGTTGTTGTTGTTAGGTGCCGTCAAGTCGGTATCCGACTCATAGCGACCCTCATAGGGTTTTCAATGGCAGACTGTTTCGGGATTGCCTTGGGAGTGGATTGCCAGGTCCTTCTCCCATTTTTGTGGTGCTGGGAATTGAACACAGGACCTCAGAGACTGCAGCGCAGCCCTCTACCAACTGAGCTAAATCCCAGCCCCCTGGGTACATAGCATGATTTTAATTAAATAATTGAATACCTGCCAATGAAGTCTCCCCCTAGAATGGTCTTCTGTGAAGTTAGGGGGTGGCCACCTGGCTCCCATGGTCAAGCAATGCCTCATGTCCTCTAGGTCCCCAAATAATGTTTGGTGAATAAATGCTGGATGGAGGGTAGGGACTTGTGAATAAATGAATGAATGGAAATCCACGTAATTGTTTAATCTAAGTCCTTATTTGAACCCTGGAGAGGACCACAGAGGAAATTTCCTCATCCTTAGATAATTGTTGTTGTTGTTGTTAGGTGCTGTGGAGTCGAGTCCGACTCATAGTGACCCTATGCACAGCAGATCGAAACACTTCCCAATTCTGCACCAGGTAAACGATCTTATTTATGTTTAAGCCCATTGTTGCAGACACTGTGTCAACCCATCTGGTGGAGGGTTTTCCTCTTTTGCGTTGACCTGCCACTCTCCCAAACATGATGTCCTTCTCCAGGGATTGATCTCTCCTGAGTACCTGTCCGAAATATGTGAGACGCAGTCTGGCCATTCTTGCTTCCAAGGAGCACTCTGGTTGCACTTCTTCTAGGACAGATCTGTTGGTTCTTTTGGCAGTCCATGGTATATTCAATAGACATCTCCAGCACCACAATTCAAAAACATCAATTCTTTTTCTGTCTCTCTTGTTCAGTGTCCAGCTTTCACAACCTTATGATGGAACTGAAAATACCATGGCGTGAGTCAGATGCACCTTCGTCTTCAATGTGACATCTTTGCTTTTCAATACTCTAAAGAGATCTTTTGCCACAGCTTTTCCTAGAGCAATGCGTCTTTTGACTGCTGCTTCCACGGGTGTTGATTATAGAGCCAAGCAAAGCAAACTCTTGGACAACCTCAATCTTTTCTCCATTTATTGTGAAGTTGCGTGCTGACCCAGTTGTGGATTTTTGTTTTGTTGATGTTTAGCCGTAACCCATATTGAAGGCTATGATCTTTGATCTTCATCAGTAAATGTTTTAAATCCTCTTTACTTTTAGCAAGCAGAGTTGTGTCATCTATCATGTTAGTTTTTGAGTATGGGAGCTGGATTGTGACACCCGCTAGGGATGGGTTTCTAATCAAGTTCAGTGAAAGACGCTGCAGAAGTTTGTAAGGACCAGGAGGGAGAGGGTGCTATTTGCTGGTGATGGGTCAGGAAGGAGGGTTCGGGGCTGGAGCTGTTTCGAGCCCTGAGTAGGTCCTCAGTGCTTCCAAATGCAGAGCACGTGACTCTGGAGGAGGACATGCTGCACTTGAGAGGGGCCAGGATTCCGGGACTTTCTGTGTCTCCTGCCAAATTCTGTGCTCTGTTTTTCCAGAAAGAATTATGCACACAGGGGGTCCTGGGGGGCATGTGGGTGTCTTTGAGCCCAGGCAACCCCGGAAATCCCTACAGCCTACCCAGGTTGGTTGGGATGATTCCAGGGTGAAGGAAAAACCTATTCCCCCTAACATCCATCTCTCAATCTCTTCCCCCCACACAAAACACTCCAACAACCCTGAAATATAAAATTCTTCAAGAAGGGCAAAGCTCACTTTTTTATAATCAAGCATATGGTTTAAAATTCAGACCTTTCTGAGAAAGCTGATCTTCCAAGAAATCTACACTAAGGTGTAAATGATGGTTGGGACATCGTTTTATGACAGTGCTTCCCCTTTTATTCTTCTTCTTTCTGTCTTTCTTTCTTTTTTCTTTTTCTTTCTTTCTTTTTTTTTTTTTTTTTTTTTTTTTTTTTTTTTGACAGGGTTCACTAAGTCCAGGCAAGCCTCAAACTCGCAATCCTCCTTCCTCAGCCTCCTGAGTCCTGAGATTATAGGCCTGCACCACCCCGCCCTTCAGGAGGAACTTGGAAGAGAACATTGAGAAGGAAAGAGGGAGCTTGTGCTCACAGGGACAAAAAGAATGTAGGAGGAAGGGAGAGGAAAGGAAAAAGGCAAGAGAGAGCTCAGGAGGGCGCGAGCTCCCTGGAGGAGGGTTATTGACAGAATCATGACATTGTGCAGAAGTGGCTTTGCTCCCAGGGAGATGCCAGGGGCGACTTTTGAGCTGACAGCAGAATGGTGAGAAGCCAAGAAAAGTCCTTGAAGGACAGCATTCTGGGCAGAGGAGACAAGAGAATAACACTCTTGAGTCCAGAACTGGCTGGGCTGCTGAGGCCTGGGCTCACTAAGTGGACCTGGGGGTAGAGGAAGGTAAGTTGGAAAGATAATTTCATTTTATTTTTTACACTTAAACATGTCCCGTGTTATCTTGTTGGGTTCAGCAGCCTCATGACCTAAAGTGCAAGGGCATCTAGAGGCTCAGGGTCAGGGGACCAAGCTCTGGGTTCAAATCCACAAATTCAAGCGTTGCCCTCAGTTCATAAATAGCTTGAAATTTTTCTAACGGTTAAAATGAAGTCAACCATCTCTACCCTAAGTGTTTGAGGGAAGACTTAACCGGATAAAGTGTTTAATGTGATTGTGGGCATGCGGAAGTTGCTTAGCAGGTGTTGCTTATTGTTCACGTTTCTTTTATGCAGCCAGGCAGAAACAGAAGCAGAGCAAACAGTGCATGGGGTGGGAGGAGGTCGATGATCATTCTGTAGGCAATGGGGAGCTATTGAAGGTTTTATGCAGACACAGTGAAGTGTCCAACAGTTTGAAAGGGGGAGGGATTGAAAGCACGGTGAGGAGTTTGCAAGCGGTGGGCATCTTCCAGATGGGAAATGAGAGAGACTTGTTCTGGGGTTCCGTGGCGACAGGAAGTGGAGTTTTCTTTTTGTATCCATTGCGCAGGCAGAGGCTTTAGAGTGATGAGGGAGGCTGCATGGCATGCTGGTCTCTCTCCTGCAGACCCCCCGCCCCCTGTCCTGGTCTCCCAGATGGACTGCTTCCCAGACCACTCTGTGGGCTCCCATTGGTCATCTGTTGCCCCTGACTGGTCCTGTATTCCCAGCATTTTTTTAAGTACTTGGGGGTTGAACTCGGGGCTTCGCATATGCTGGGCAACTGCTCTGCCCCTGAACTGCACCCCAATCCCTTTTTTGCAGTACTGGGGGTTGAACCCAGGGCCTCGCACCTGCATGTTTTGCAAGTGCTGGACCACTGAGCTGCACCCCCAGCCCATTTTATTTTATTTTATTTTACTTTTTTTGAGACAGGGTCTTGCTAAGTTATACAGACTGCCTCTGGTCTCAAACTTGCAATCCTCCTGCCTCTGCCTCCCAAGCCGCTGGGATTACAGTTGTGCACCACCAAGCCCAGCCTCCAACTCCTTTTAAATTTATTTATTTATTTTTTTTGAGATGATGTCTGGCTAAGTTGCACAGGCTGCCTCTGGCCTTGAAATTATGATCCTCTTACTTCAGCCCTCTGAGATGCTGGGATGACAGGTGTGCGCCACTGCACTGGGCCAGATGCATCTCCTTCAGAGGTCTCTGTGACTTTGTTTCTCCTCTTGGGAACCTTCCCCTGGCCGATCTCCCCTAGGAGAGCTTCGATTCCCCATGGTGGCTCCAGGCATTGCGTCCTGTTGACCTCTCTGCCTGTCTCATGCTCCTCCCTTCCTGTCCCTTGGGGCTGGCCACCGGGACTCAGCTGATCTGATGCTTTGCTGGTCTGGAGCCTTCCTGAGTGAGGGAGGCCAGAATGACCGCAGGGCCCGGTTCTGGGTTGCAGGATGGCCAGGCCTGCTCACACTTCCACGTGAGTGTGGGGGGATCCTGGGGCTCTGGTCCCAGGGCAGCTGTGTTGTTCCATATGCCCACAAGTGGGAAGGGACGTCCTCCCAAAGGTGGGGGCAGAGTCGCTCAGTGCCTGCTGATGCCCCATGCGATGGCTATGTCACAATGACTCACACTTGTCACAGATGGCGTGGGAGGGCCACGGGACCTCTCTGAGCAGGCTCAGGGTATGGGACAGCTCTTGGTGGATTGGTTCTGATGCAGTTGCCCTCCTGCGCGAAACACACTCTTTTGGATGGGACATGGGAGGGAAGGACCACCGGGTAGAGGCCAGAGGCTACTTGGCAACGCAGGGAAGTCCCAGCCTTGTGGGACTTATCCACGCAGGAGCCATTGAGAAGAGGCAGGATGGGCTTCCAAGTCCCATGACAAAGCCCCAGTTGGCCCTCAAGGGGCGCATGAGCCCTTGGGAGCCGCTTTCTCATTCTCTCTGGCTCTCACCTTCAACTTTTGTAGAGATCTTGCACTCTGGGTTTTAGAGCTGCTCCTTTAGCCCATGCTGGTGTGGGTCCCAGTGTGGGCCAGGGCTCCCCATCTCCCGGGCATGCTGCCACCAGAGCCTCTACAGCTCACTATCAAAGCATCTCAAGTCCAAGCCAAGCAGTTGTGAGGCTCACTAGAATGGCAGGTCACTGCTGTGCACCACAGCTGACAAAACCCCACAGAAGGCAGGTGAACAGACTTCTGGTTCTGGAAGGTTTTCTGGGCCACGCATGGGATGAAGTGCCTGGGCTCAAGCATCTGGTGCCTCTCTCACTCTCTCCAGCTTCTCCTCTGAGCTCTTCCACGAGGGCAGAGGATTTAGTGTTTCCGTTCCCGTGGGTCGCTTCAACATCAAGAAAATAAAAACCTTTACAACTGAACTGGGTCAGTACGCAACTTCATGATAAATGGAGAAAAGATTGAGGGTGTAGAAGACTTTGCTTTACTTGGTTCTACAATCAACACCTGTGGAAGCAGCAGTCAAGAAGTCAAAAGATACATTGCATTGGGAAAAGCTGTTGCAAAAGATCTCTTTTAAAGTGTTAAAAAGATGTCACATTGAGGATGAAGATGTGCCTGATTCATGACATGGTATTTTCTATCATATCATATGGTTGTAAAAGCTGGACTTTAAACAAGGGAGACAGGAGAAGAATTGATGCTTTTGAATTATTGTGCTGGAGACAAATATCGAATATATACCATGGATTGCCAAAAGAATCAACAAATCTGTCCTACAAGAAGTGCAACCAGAGTGCTCCTTGGAAGCAAGGATGGCTAGACTGTATCTTATGTATTTTGGACATGTCAGAAGGGACCAATTCTTGGAGAAGGGCATTGTGTCTGGGAGAGTAGCAGGCCAGTGGAAAAAAAGTAAGACCTAAACTACATAGACTGACACCCATCTGCAACAATGGGCTTAAACATAAAAAAGATCATGGGCCTGGCACAGAATCGGGGAATATTTTGATCTATTGTACATAGGGTTGCCATGAGTCGGATCTGACTTGATGGCACCTAACAACAACAACGTTCCTAGGCTTAAAGCTCTCAGTCTCAACCTTGGGGAGCCTGAGTAAGTCAGGGCTTTGAGTTGCTGCTGTGGAAGCTTCTGGATTGGGAGCAGTACCAAAGGTCAGCAGGGACCTAGCACTTAGGACTCGTCTTTTCCTGAAGGAGGCACTTCTGGTTTTAAGTGGCATCTTCTCTTCCTTGTTGTTTTGTGTTTGGACGTGCTGAGGACTGAACCCAGGAACTCACACATGCTTTGGGCTCCTTTTAGGTTATCTTAGAGAAGGCAATTGACAATCTTCAAGCCATTCATTCACTCACTTACCTGGTCAACACTATCTGTTGAGCAAAGTCAGTGTGCCCCTCACAAAGGCTGCAAATAAAGATGTGCTTGTTTCTAAAACCTGCTCACATCCCTTGTGGATTGGCAGCAAGGAGGACCATGAATTCGCTGGGTACTGTCCAACACAGTGGAACTGGAACTCCAAAAACTTATTCAAGGTGTGAGTGTTCACCTTGCAAAATGATTTAATGTGGGGTCAAATGAAGCCAGAGAATTCTAGAATTCAAAGTGCCACCAGGGACTGGCTCATTTAATCCCTTCACTAGTTAGTGGTAGAAAGTGAAATTTAAAAAGGTTAAGAGGCTTTCTTGGGGTTGTTCAGCAATGCCACAGCCTACTGGTTATGGCTAGCACTGGCTTTCTGTTTTTGTCTTTGCTTTTAAATTCCTAGTGGTATTCTCTTTCCAATGCCCCTTACATGATGTGGAGATATTCTAATAATGACAACGATAACAAAATCCATGTTTATTGAGTGCTTTCTACATGCCAGCCACTTTCTGAGTGTTTTTTATACGTTATGGCATTGTTCTCAGCAATATCATTAATGCCATGGAGAGAAAGCTGAGTCACAGAGAGGTTAGACAACTCATCTAAGGTCACACAGCTCAAAAGTACTGGTGCTAAGTTTTCATCTAGACCATTTGACTTCTGACCCTGTGCTCTGACCCACAGCATTCATTGTGACTCCCTGACCAACAGTCTCTGTATAGAAATGTGTTTCTACCCACACAGTTAAAGTACGGCATAGTACTTCTATGCTGAACATAATTTCAGTGCTACTAAAACTGGAGCTCAGTATCATATCTTCTGGCAGGTACTGCCAGATTGGCAGCAATCTGCCAATCTGAAAGTACTGCACTGCTGTGTATACAGCTGCCTTCAAAGTTTGCAAAGTATTGCTGATACAATTGGTATGAAAAGTGTCTATGATGTGTCTATGATGCTGGTGATAATGAACAGAAATGGGGTCTTAGTTATAGGTGAAGTGGGAGAGCTTGCTAGAAATACTAGCAGAGATGTTAGAGAAAGAGACATTTGGAAAGAAAACCATTGAAGGCCCAGTTACGTGTGGTATTCTTTCTTTTCTTTTCTTCTTTTTCCCTCCTTCCCTTTCTCCTTCCTTCCTTCCTTCCTTCTTTCTTTTGCTTTCTTTCTTTCTTCCTTTTTCTTTCTTTCTTTTTCCCTCTCCTTCCTTCCTTCTCTCTCCCCATCCCTCCCTCCTTCCCTTTCTTTTCTTTGTTTCTTTCTTTCTTCCTTCTTTCTTTTCCATCCCTCCCTCCCTTTCTTTCTTTTCTCTTTCTTTTCGCTTGCTTGCTTGCTTGCTTTTCTCACTGTGCTTTGTTTTTTTTTTTAGAGATGGGATCTCACTGTGCAGCTCAGGCTGGTCTTGACTTGTGATCCTCCTGCCTCAGCCTCCCCAGTGTTGAGATTATAGGTTTCTGCCACCACAACCAGCATGCATGGTTTTCTTGAGAAGTAACTATAAGTAAGGGTCTGGTTATACAAATCAAGTCTCTCTGTGCAGGGATTGATTTAAATAGTGTGATTTTAATGAGTGAGGGACATGCATGTTTGGCTGTTCTCAAAAGTCTTCCAACTGGAATAGATTATTGTTGTTGTTGTTTTCCATTTGTGTTTAATTTCTCAAGAAAACATTCTTTCTGTACCTTTCAGCTTTTCTAGACTGGGGATTCCGTGGGTAGGAAGTCCTCACAAAGCTCAGAATCTAAAACAAGTAAGACCAGCCAGTTCTCTGGTTAGCTTTTATCCCTGGAAGCCATTGTCAGAATAAACCCTTGAGAGTATAAACTTTAAAACATCAGTCTTGGCCATGTCTCTGCTAATGAGGAAAGTCACAGCGAAGGGAAAAAGAGAACATTAGGAACGTCGCGGGAATGCTAGAGTCTTCCTATCTATTATCCCAGGCAGCTTGAGCCCAAAGTCACTTCAATCCACTGGGGGTGGAGGAGGGTGGGAAATGTGATATTTGCACTACTGGCTAAGCACAGATAGGTGGCTATTTGTTTTCTCTGTTTGTTGTAAATGATTACAGGCTGGCGATGGTGTTTAGTGACAGGATCTAGCGGTTCATTTATGACATCATCACTGTCATTAACACCTTTTGTTTGCTGTGAACGTGGGAAGCTGTTCTGTGTTGAAAGAGTCCAGAGATAAAAATGCAGGGGTGGAGAAAGTGAGAGCAAAGGAGACAGTCAAGAAAGGGACGTTAATACCAGGAAGAAACACCCCTGGGTAATGGAGTCAGCTGACTTTTGTGGTTCAAGGGGTCCTCCATGACACAAACAAGCCTTGGACTCTCTGTTCTTTCTGCTAGAAAAGAAATTGCTTGTGTTTATAAATGCACCTCATTTTTTGCCATCTTGGTTCCTAGACATGCCCTAGGGAGAGGTTATTTTTGGTAAGGGGTCTTCCTGTTTCAATTGTAATGATTGTGAATAGCTAGTTTCAGTATCTTCTCTAGCATGTGAGGGTAAAATGAAGACAAGTAAATACAGGAAGTACGGTCACCTTTGTTGAGGATCTACTGGCTGTCAGGCAAGGTGTATTTTTATGTGTATTTTCCTCTCTGTCTCTCAATAGGCCCGGAAGTAAACATTCTCATTATCTACGTGAACAGTACCACACAGAGAGGTTAGGGGCTGCCTCTGAGATCACTCAGCCGGTTAGCATACAGCAAGGAATGGGACTCAGGTATCTTATTCCAAATTTACTACATATTGCTGCTAGAAAATATAAACAAAGAACAAAATGAAAAAAATTTTTTTTATCTTATTAGCTAGAGTCAAGGAGGACCAAACAATGCAGGCAGGAATAGGTATGTATTCGATGATCTGATCATGTAAAAGCTCAAATGATAAAAAGAAGACATATTGGAAAATTATATTAATTCAATCATTAAAAAGAAGGCATGCTTTTTGGGGAACTTCACCCTGCAGCTGCAGCCCTGTGGCGTCCAATCCCGTCAGATCTCAGAAACTAAGCAGGGTTGGGCCTGGTTAGTTCTTAGATGCTGGAGACCGCTTGGGAACACCAGGTGCTGTAGGCTTGGGAGAAGGACCCGGCAGCCCACTCCCCAAAACAATCAGCCATTGAAAACCGTATGAATAGCAGAGAAGCACTGACCATAGTGTTTCACCTGTTGTATGTAGGGTCGCTATGAGTCGGACACCAACTGGACAGCACCTAACAACAACCATCTTGCCCCTGGGGGATTGTTGACAAGACATTCTGTGTTCTGGTTTTTAGGAAAAAAAAAAAAAAAGTGGGTAGCAGATGAAAGTCCAATGGATGGCTCATGCATATCTCTGTCCCATTAATATACTGGGTCCCCACTTGTCCTGTCAGCTTTCTGCTGCCAGACCCAGCTCCTTCTACTTGCATTCCGACTTCCTACAGTGCTCTCGTCCCTTTCTGGACAAGTTGACACATATTGTGCTTTGGATCTTGAGACATGCCTGGTAAAACTGGGCCACTGGGAGGCGGGCTTAACAAGGAAGCAGAACACAGTGGATGACAGGTACCTGGGCAGGACCAGGCTGCTTCTGCTATTACATTCCACAAACTATCTGACACTTGACCATAACTATTTCAGGAGGACCCCATTATCCCCATAAGCTATAGAGAGAATAGTCACTCACATTCTAGCCAAGTCTAGTCTTAGGGTGCAATGTGGTAAATTTGGATGAATTAAAGACATTTCCAGTTCAGGACTCTGTTGGGACATCCTGGATGTCCCTTAACAGTACTGCAGTTTGAGGGCCATGCTGCTCCAAATGTGGACTTGTGCTCAGCTGCAGACAAATAAGAAGCAACTGAAAACCCCAGGTGGGGGTGGGGAGTAGTGTAAAAAAGACACCCACTGGCAGGATCAGGAAGCTGGAAAGTCCCTCATGCCTTGGTGCTGGGCTCTAGCTTCACCCCTTCCCTAAAATCATGCTGGGGCTGGGATTACTGGGTGGTGTGCTGCTCTGCAGTCTCTGAGGTCCTCGGTTCAATTCCCAGCACCGTAAAAATGGAAGAAGGATGTGGCAATCCACTCCTGAGGCAATCTGGGAACAATCAGCCATTGAAAAGCCTATGAGGGTCACTATGAGTCTGGCAGGACTTGATGGCAGCTAGCACCACCACCAATAAAATCAGGCCTTTTAGAAGAGAAGGCTCTGGGTACTCAGTAGGCGCTTCCTAATTTCCTTTTGAGTTTAAGATAAAACCACAAGAGAGAGAATACTGTAGTTTTAAGCCACCCTTTGAACCCTCAATTTGAAGCCTCCCGCCCAAGTGCAGTGGGCAGTGGTCGTCTTAATGCAAAGAGTGCTTGCTGTCATCAGCGGGCTCCCCTGGGCAGCTCTGCTGGGGGCGGGGGAGGGCAGGGTCGTGGGGAAAAACTCTTGGCCCCCTTTGTCCTGCTTGGCATGAGCCCAGCAACTTGCTTTAGCTGTCAGGTTTTCTGGTTGGATCCACAGGACGTTTGGGGCCAGGTGCCCCGATGGTTCCAAGGCACACGGGGCCACCGGGAGGCTTCAGCATCACCTGCTGGGATACGGGGTGGGACCTGTGCGCCCTGGTCCCCCTCCCCCCAGCACTCTTGGCGGCAGAGGATATTGATGGCCACGCTGCCCAGTGTGAGGAGGACCCGGTGCGGTGCGGGGCACAGTGACCTCCGCGATGTCCCCCGCCTGGGGCTCCGCGGGTGCAGAGGGCGGCGCAGAGCGCGCGGGCGGTGGAGGAGGAGCGGGGAGGGGGGAAGAGGAGGGTCCCGGTGGCCTCCCCGAGGGGACGGCGGGCGTGCGTCCACGGGGACTCGGCGCCCAGGGGCGCGGACGGTTAGGCGCGCGCTCCGCGGACCCCGCTGCAGGGGCGGGCGGCGCGCGGGGCGGGGCGCGGCCGGGGGCCCCCCCAACCCTCGGGCGGCGGCGGCGGAGCGCGTCCCGCGCGGGTCCCGAGCGCCGCCGCCGCCGCTCGCCAACATGGCGGACCTGGAGGCCGTGCTGGCAGATGTCAGCTACCTGATGGCCATGGAGAAGAGCAAGGCGACGCCCGCCGCCCGCGCCAGCCGGAGGATCGTGCTGCCCGAGCCCAGGTACCGCCCGCGCCCGCGCCTCCCCAGTGCCGCACCCTGCGATCCCCGAAAGGCGGCTGCGGCGGGCAGCGCTGCCCGGCGCCCTGTCCCTGCCCAGCGTGCGCCCCCCTCCTGGCCCCTCTTTCCCGCCGCCCCCATCGCTCTGTTCCCAGGAACGTCACCCGCGGCTCCCCTGGCCTCCCCTCCTGTCCAGCTCCTCCTCGGCGCCTCCCCAACTCCCTCCTCCTGGTCCCTGTCCCTGTCCCCCTGGGCTCCGCAGCTGGAGAGCGCAGGCTGGCCGCCTTTTGTCCCAGGTACTAACTACTGTTCGCGCTCCTCACTCGCAGAGATGTCCGAGTGTGTAGTTGCCCACACTCCCCTCTCTGCTACCCCAGCCAGAGTGAGTGGATTTTGACCTGCTCCGTTTCCTTGATGGTTCCAGGTGTCTCATCCCGGAGCACACCTCCCCTGGTGGCACTTTCTTAAAAGGTTGCAGTGAGGTCCTGTTAAAAATGCATTTCGAGCAGGAGAGGAATTTGTTGTTAAATTACCAAGTAGAGGCTCCCGGTGGAATAGGCCAGGGGTTTGGGGAAGTCCATACAAAGTTGTCATTTTATCTCAAGTGATCGATCATTGATTTTTTTTTCTTTTTACAAAGATTTGCTTGCTCTTAGGACTGGACCAGTTCTTTTTATTTGCTGCCCCAGCAAAGACAGTTCATCAGGTTAATAGTGAGTTTCCACTAGGGAACCAAAGCCTCACTGTTGGGTTTATCTCTTTAGCATTTTCCCTAATTAACACCATCATGAGTTATGCAGCTAATGGGGCTCGGTGGTGCAAAGTAGATTCTCTGTGGAAATGATGGTAAACGCAGGCATCAGGGTGAACGTGGGCCAGGCACTTCTGTAAAACGTTGGATTCTAAATCAAAGTAGTTCTTCATTTGAAATCATCAATCCTTCAAGTGTTGTATGACCAAGATTGCTTGTTACCTTGACATCAGAAAAAAGAAACTTTTTTCCTGCTGTGGTATTAGGAATTGGACCCAAAGCCTCACACATGCCAGGTAACTTCTACCACTGAGCTAAGTCCTTAGGCCCTAAAGAATCTTTTGAAGCTAAGTGATTCTCAGATTATTTTTATAAGTGCATTTATGAGCCCCAAGATATAGAAACATCAATCCCCTTTGCTTGTTGGGAGAAGTCAAATGGTGGAAATGAAGACCTGCTTGGTAGATGTTTTTGCTTTACCTTTCTGCCCAAGCCTGAGCCTCTGTTTGGTCTCCAGGGTGTGTTGCTCTTTGAAAAACAATGCCAAGTGGTGAAAATCAGGGAAAAGTGCAGGCCTGGGTGGAGGGTTGTGAATTTGACACTCCCGGAGCTTAACAGCTCTGAAACTAATGGAAAACTGGTGCTGTTGAAAGTGTCTGGCGAATGGGAAACTTAGTGAATAAGATCTCCTCAGATCAAACCTGAATCTCATACAATCAAACTAACAAACATGCATTTCTAAACATGTGATAGAAAAAGGCTTCATTTCTCTTTCTCCTGCCTTTTCCCCTGCATCCTCTCCCCCTCCTTGGAGGGGCAGGGAATCTTAAATAGGTATAAAATCAATAAATCTCAACTCTGGAGAAGTTGATTTTAAGAGGGTGGCACATGCCAATAATCATCGAGCTGCGGAGGATGAGGCAGGAGGGTGGCGAGTTCGAGGACAGCCTGGGCAACACTTTTGGGAGAAGGACCTGGCAACCCACTCCCCAAAATCAGTCTACCATTGAAAACCCTATGAATAGCAGAGAAACACTGACAATAGTGTTTTGCCTGTTGTATGTAGGGTTGCTATAAGTGGGACATGGACTACATGGCACTTAACAACAGCAATATGATAGTACTAAAATTAGAAACATCTGTTCACTTTTTTTCATTGGTATTTTGAACTTAATGTGACTTCTGCTTTTTAGTGGCCCTCTGAAGAACATACTTCTGTGCCTAGGACATTTACTTCCTTGTATGACTGCTTTTGTTTTTCTGGGGTATTCTTTGATAATGCTTGCTTTTAAGGGAGAATTGGGGATGGTGAGTTTATCCCTCTTGACATTTTATAGTTGAGAAATGTCAACAGGAGAGTAATTTTAGGAAACATCCCCCTTTAGTAATCATGACTCTGTTGCTGTTTTTCAAATAGACTCTTGAATTAGGCCCTTGGACCCTCCTCCAGGGATTCCAGTTTGTTTTGTATTTATCTCTGTGGCTTTGGCTTTTCTTTTGTAATACAACCCTGTACACAGTAACAGTCAGGCCACATGTGCAGGGTTAGGATTCTGTTACATTGAGGTAAAACATGTTGCAAATTTTTCTCTGCCTCTGCATGACAGGCTACCTGCTTGATTTGCAAGTGAGACATTGGGGGATTTCTAAGAAAGCTCAGTAAGTCAAATTTCATGTGAAAATGCCTCCGCATGTTGACTCACAAAGCTGGTGTGACTTCACTGGTAACTAAACTGTACATGTCCGAGGTTTTCTAATAACAGCTTCTATCTCGGCTTCATTTCAGAGTTAAGCATGTGATCATCAGCCTTTGGTGGGCGTTCTGGAAAATAACATTCAGCTTTGTATTTGTTTTGTCTGAATGAGAAGCATATATTTTAACTTGCCATTGGTCTATGGCTACTGATTTGTTTTATTTCCAACTGATTATTTGAAGTCACTATAGTATTCCTTGTGCTGCCTTCTTTTAATTACTTTGCCTATTCCAGTTTTAGGCAGAGAAGCACCAGACAGTGTTTAGCTAATTTAAATGAAAAGCCAACTCTGCAGTACCCAGGCTCCCCTGCCTATTCCAAGAGAGGCCCAGAAAATGGAACATTCGGCCCAGGGGAGAATTTGCCTCACTGAGATTGCAAGAGGCACACGTTTTGTTATGTTGACACATTATTCAATTAACGAACCAATGAATGTAAATCCTGTAAAAGCTGACTATTTGTTCAAATTACACGGCTGCTCTAGTTTACTGAAACGTTTGCTGAGCTAATGTAGCTGATAATGGATTCTGTTGGGAATGGTAACTGTGACCCATGGACTTAACCATGCAGGCCCGTTAAGCTGGAGCATCTATTTGTTTGTGCCAATTGTCTGCCATGTTAAAAATAATAAGAAGAATACTTTTTATTGAACTAGGGTCTAATTCACAAGTGAAGGCTCATACAGACCGAACCTTTGAAGACCCCTCATGATTGACATCACTTTTACGTTAGGTTCCATTACTCTGTTAGTCTTTTCCAAACACAACGAAATCAAATTGACTTGAAGTTGACTTAAAGCTAGAAGAAGTCGAGTGACCCGAACTTGATCTTTCCCTTAGCTCAGGGCTGTCCAACCTTTTGGCCACACTGATTAAAGACGAATTGTCTTGGGCTGCGCTTAAATTATCTAATATGTTGTTGTTGTTGTTAGGTGCCATCAAGTCAGTGTCTGACTCATAGAGACCCTATGTACAATAGATGGAACAGTTGTCAGTGCTTCTCTGCTATTCATAGGGTTTTTGATGGCTGATTGTTTTTTGGGAGTGGGTTGCCAGGTCGGTTTCCCAAGCCTACAGGACCAGATGTTCCCAGGTGGTCTCCCATCCAAGGACTAACCAGGCCTGACCCTGCTTAGCTTCCGAGATCTGACGGGATTGGATGTCACAGTGCTATGACTATAGGCAAAGTATATAATATGGATAGTGCATATATAGCATAGGGAGATCACAAAGCAAATAAATACTGAAATCTACACAATGTTAAAAGATTTCATGGGGCTGTATTACTACCTGTACACCCTGGGCCGCAGGTTGGACATGCCTGTCTTAGAGTCTCATTTCTGTTTATCGGACATTGAAAATATTGGATCATCTGTTGCAAAGGTTTTCGTGTAACATACTCATACAGTATGGTAGGGAGATCTGAAAAGAGCATGTTTAAGATTCTTTATAGTGCATATTATCTGAATTCAGTACAGTTATTTCTGTGAGCCAGGCCTGGGGACACTGGGATGGACTCCACCTCGGCCACTTCCTTTAGTCTAGCAGGAAATACACAGAGTTGGGCCAAGAAAAGATGTCTTCTTGAAGATTATGTGTGACCACAGAGAATAGCATTTGAATGACACCCAGGACCTTGTATATGCTAGGCAAATGCTTTGCTGCTGAGCTACTGCACGTCACCCCTTTTTAATTTTTTATCTCGAGACAGGGTCTCTCTAAGTTGTCCAGGCTTCCTCTGGCCTTGAACTTGTGACCTTTCTACCTCTACTACCCAAGTCTCTGTGATACCAGGTGCGCACTGAAGGTCCGGGCTTTGCATGACTTTATTACTCTATATTCACAGAGCACATTATGTTTGCTAAGTGTTTTATAATCATTTGTTAATGATTCCCTTTGAAGAGCTGTCCAGACGTGGTAACATAGAAATAGGGTAGTTTGCATTTTCCTCCTTGTGAAATTACCACGGGGGATTGGTCTTGAAAAGTGGTTAGGTTTTCTTCTTCTCTGGAAGTAGATTTTATTCTATAATGTGGTAACAAATCAGTGAGCACTAGGTGGATAGGTAGAAGTGTTCCTCCTTCTTTGGGTTTTAAAGTGTTTTAAGGCTATATTCAGGGAGAAGGACTTGGTAATCCATTCCTGAAACAACCTACCATTGAAAACCCTACGAATAGCAGAGAAGCACTGACATATTGCCAGGCATGGCACAGTGTTGGGGAGTGTTTTGTTCTGTTGTACATAGGGTTGCTATGAGTTGGACCTGACATGACGGCACCTAACAACAAGGCTATCTTCTGTGCCTACAGTGTAACTGAAAAGTTGATGTTGTAAGAATGCATAGGGCTGGGCATGTTGCTTAGTGGCAGGACTCTTGCCTAGCATGTGCAAGTCCCTGAGTTCCACCCCCAGTACCGCATGCAAGCAAACACACACACACACACACACACACACACACACACACACACACACACACACACACACACACACACTAAATAGCATTCTGGAAGAAAGTATTCTTTATTGTCAATAGGAGTATTTTTAGGTCTAAAATAGTAAGGGCATTCTTACTTCTTTTTCACTAAGGTACAAATTCAAAAGGTAATTTGTTCTGACCTTTCACTCATTCATTCTCAGTCAAAGTTAATTTGTGCCAGTGACTTGAAGATGCAAGGGCTGTGAGGAGCCATCGGTTCTTAGAAATAGATGTTCCGGCGCAATCAATTTGTGCCTTAGACTCTATCCCCGAGGAGCATTGCAAAATGCTTTGAATCAAGAGCCCCACGGATCTCTCAGAGGTACAGGCAGTCCCTGCTTTGATGCAATCTGTTCTTAGAGGCAACCTCTTGAAGTGCCTGCCCAGTACACTGAACTGGGCTTTGCCAAACATTTGTGAGGACAAGGGTAGAAGATCTCTGCAGAGGGTATGGAGGTTTGAAGAGACGCAGGGCAGGTCTTCCCAGGTGGGTAGATGGAGGGCAGACTGAGCCATGAGGGGCAGGAGGCGAGGGGCGGGCCCTGGCAAAGAAAGGAGCAGTTTGATGTCTATAAGGTCATAATGTAGTAAGTGCTCTTTACCAAGACCATCTCCTTTGCCAGGCAGTTGGCATAAGCATTCCACATGCTAGACCGGGTGAGCCGCCTTCTCTCACTTCTCACAAGGAGCCGATGCTCAGGAAACCTTGGGAAGGTAAGCCTGGGAGCAGCAGATGAGGGCAGAGGCAGGGGACAAGCCCTGCTTTCCCCAGCCTAGGTCCTTTCTACCCACTGAGCAGTTTCCCTGCCTTGCCGAGATGAATAGAGCAGACTGGCAAACACGCTTGCCACCTCTGATTTGGCAAGGAATGGGTGAGACTGTGAACTGTTTTTATTTGGGGAAAAAAATGGAGCTTCAGACGATTCTGATCAGTGGCTAGTTCACCATCTGAAAAGTCAAGACTGTCCTCAGAGGCTGACAGCGGCTCCTCCTCTGGGACCTGAGGCCATGGTCACTGTGGCCAAGTGAATGAGCATGGGGTGCCTCATTTCCCACGAGGAGCGTGAGGGTTAAATGCCTGCTCTGTTTAACACAAGAAGCTGGCGTTAATGAGAAACTGTGTGGTAGACTACCTAACCCCAGCTTCCAGACAGGCTTTCTACTCAGGTTGTTATTTCAGGAAAAAAAAAAAAAAAAAAAAAGTCATCCTGAGCTCCACCCCTCCCAAACTTCCATTTCTAGGAAAAGAATAAAAAGGAAAAACCGTATTTGCAGTGAAAGTCAATTGCTCATGCCAACAGTCTTCCTTTATTAATGAAATAATATATTCAAAGAACCTTTGTCGATGAATCTGTATTCTGTGTGCATAATGACCTCTATCCTTATCATCTGGACATTGGCAAGGGAAATGGAAATGATGAACCTGGCAAGTTTTGCTCTTCACAGTTGCCCACGGCATGCAATTAACACGCTAATGGACCTGGGTATCCTGGACCTGTCCCTGCTTCTCCTGTTTCTTACTTTTTTCTTTTTTCCTTTCTATTTTTATCATTGATTAGAAGTTGGAACCCCTGGGCCTTTTGTGATTGCTTTGTGAATCTAAAATGCAGAAGTAATGCTTTGGTTCCTCAAATCGTGTAAATGTCACTTCTAATTCTGGAGTTGTCTTTTGGGTTATCTGTGCTTTGGTGGGAGCCTGTTGTTGTTAGGTGCCGTTGAGTGTGTCTGATGCATAGCGACCCTCATAGGGTTTTCAATGGCTGATTGTTCCAGGATTGCTTCCGGAGTGGATTGCCTCCTCCTTCTCCGATTTTTGTGGTGCTGAGGATAAAACCCTGGTCCTTAGAGAGCGTGGGGTGGTGCTCTACCAATTGAACTAAGTCCCAGCCCTCAGTGGGAGCCTAAGCATATTTAAATACTTTCTATGTACGACCGTCAGAGGAAAGCTCAAGAGAGGATACTGTGACAATGTTTTGCCATTCAGATAGTAGGTGGTGGGTGATTGGTGAAGGTCAGCCTGGGCCTGGCCTAGAACCTGAGCAATCTTGTGTACCACCACTTCCTTCTCCTAGGGGCTCAGGAGCAGGAAGAGGTGATCCCCTGAAAGCAGACGGCCAGCCCAGACTCCTTGGGAGGGAGTTGATGGCCTGCTGCCATTGTGGCCCCTCCTTGTCCTATGCTATCCCTCCATCTGCCATTGCCATAGTCAAAGAGAAGGTTTTAGAACAGAAACCAAGACATATGGGTCCGAGTTCTCTGGCAACTTGCCACAGGACCTTGATAAGACACTGAATTTCACTGTATTCAATCTCCCCACCGCTAACATGCAATATCGATTCCTTTCTGAACCTAAAGTGTCCCAGTGAAACCCTCTGTCACAAGCATTTTTTAATCCATGCATTTGTAAATAGTAGAGAACACTGACATCTATTCATTCTGAACTTCAGACATAGATAACTCAAG
Source organism: Pedetes capensis (assembly GCA_007922755.1). Lineage (NCBI taxonomy): Eukaryota > Metazoa > Chordata > Mammalia > Rodentia > Pedetidae > Pedetes > Pedetes capensis. The sequence continues at coordinate 3,543 of VMDO01029356.1, read as the reverse complement.
AGAAAAAGATGGGAAGTAATATTAGAGCTGGGCGCGGTGGCGCACACCTGTAATCCCAGTGGCTTGGGAGATGGAGGCAGGAGGATCACAAGTTCGAGACCAGAGGCAGTCTGTGTAATTTGATGGTGGGAAGGACTTTGGGAAAGTTAGGCTGTTGGCTGGCTGGGCTGGAAAAGGGTAAATGTTGCCCTTTAGACCCACAACTAGGTGAATTTCCAAGATTGCTCCTATTTTTAATTTTTTTCCCCTTGAGTGGCTTGTCCTGGTATTGTATATTTAGAAGCTTGTACACATGATCCTTCACAAAGCTCTTTTTCTTTCTTCCTCTCTTCCATCTTTCACCCATTTGTCTGTCCGAGCAGTGGGCTTTGGGCCCTGAAGGTGTTGGTGCCTAGGTGTTCAAGGTCATGCTGCTCTTAAATGTGTATATTTAATCACATTAGGAGGGTTGCCACATTTCTTAGAGGTCTCTGCTTCAGCAGCATGAACCAGCAAATCGTAATGGGAAAGTAGCTGGGTGCAGGGTATCGAGGATAAGGTGATTCCTCCCCATCTTCCTTAGACATGAACAGACTGTATGTCGGCAGCATAGGACTGTAGCATCTTGTGTTTGAAAAGATCCTGGGGGCATTTAGCCCAGTCCCACATCAATGGGTGACTTCCCTCTCTGGTATCCAGCCAGAGCATCTTTGATGAGCATCTTTGGAGACTGTAATGTCACAAAGCAGCCCTGCAACATTATCGGGAAACGGATCTCTTCCTACCCCTCCCCTGGGCCTGCAAAGCAAGGTCTGTCCCTCCCGAACATGGCAGGTCTTTGCACATGTGAGGGTGGCATCCTCAGCCTGCAGTGGCTTTTACAGGAAGCTGTCCCTGGCTCCTTTTGTCATTCCTAATAGTGTGCTGACCTCTGTGTGCTACTCTGTGGAATCTACTTAGCTTATCAGTCTGCACATTACCCTGCTGAGTTGTTGTTGTTGTTGTTGTTGTTGTTGTTAGGTGCCATGGAGTCAGTACCCGACCCATAGTGACCCTATGTACAACAGTCGAAACTCTATTGTCAATGCTTCTCTGCTATTCACAGAGTTTTCAATGGCAGATTGAGTTTTGGGACTGGGTTGTCAGGTTCCATCTCCCAAGCCTGCAGCACCTGGTGTTCCCAAGCCATGTCCCATCCAAGTACTAACCAGACCTGACCCTGCTTCGCTTCCAAGATCAGGTAGAATTGGATTCAGGCTGCTATAACTGCAGACCTAGAATGGCTTTTACCCAATGTTAATCGCTATAGACCTTCACTTTCTTTTGTAAATGCTTAAGACTGTGATAGCATTTGGGATATATCTTCTTTTTAAAATATGAGTGGTAGAATGCTTTTCCTAGCTTGGATGAGATCCTGGCTTTGAGATCTGGCATGGCCAAAACAAAACAAAACAACAGAAAACAACAAAACGAAAACAATAAAACCCCAACAAACAATAAAAGTACCCCCAAAACTAAACGAACAAACCAAAATCAGAGCAAAAAGTCATACACGCAGCGCATGCACACATTTGCGCATGTGAGACATTTGGCAGTGAGTCTCTGACTCCATTTAAATGGGAGCTAATTCTCAAAGGCAAGGTCAAAGGACTTCACATCCTCAGCGTGGGCTTATTCTTTCCTGCTAAAATTACTGCTTTTTATGATGAAGCCCTGGCTGGGGCGGGAATTGTACAATTAACCTTATCATCCCAACGTGAAGTGTAGAATGAGGGATTTATGCTGTTGGCTGTATTCTGTTTTGGACCTGCTTCCTTCTGTCTGTCTGTTTCCAGTGGCAGTGGGGAAAAGCTCACTATTTATGCAGAACACCCTAGCTAGAATTGGCATAGGAGGGAAAAGTTATTTCTGCTCAATGGTACTTTCTGAGCAATGAGTGGGAGGACGCCCAGGTGAGTGACCTTGCCGCCTCCCCTCCCCAACAGTGACCACAGAACTTTGGGAGTGTCTGTGGGCAGGGATTTCTCAGGGTTTAATCACTGATCTGCCTGCAGCTTTACCACTGTGGGATCTGATCCCATCAGATCTCAGAAGCTAAGCAGGGTCGGGCCTGGTTAGTACTTGGATGGGAGACTGCCTGGGAACACCAGGTGCTGTAGGCTTGGGAAAAGGACCCGGCAACCCACTCCCAAAAATCAGCCGTTGAAAACCCTATGAGTAACCGAGAAGCATGACACTAGTGTTTCACCTGCTGTACATAAGGTGCTATAAGTTGGACACCGGCTCCACGATGGCACCTAACAACAACACATCATTGATCAGTTGGCTTTCTTAATTCCACGTGAAGGGCCAGCTATTTTCTCTATGCTTCTTCCCTTTACCTAAAATGACTATGTCGATGCTGGATTTTTATTGCAAGTTACTTAACAGAATATTCAGGTTACTCCTTAGGAAAAGCCTATTTTGGTGGAAATTCCTTCTCGATACAGGATGGTGGGTATGGAGATGATTATGATTTGTGGTACTAGGGTATGAACTCGGGGCCTTGTGGATGCTTTGTGAGCGCTCTATCACTGTGCTGCACCCTCAGCCTGTTTTTAACTTTTTATTTTGAGACAGGGTCTCGCTAAATTGTGCAAGCTGCCTCTGGCTTTGAACTTGTGATCCTCCTGCCTCAGCCTCCCAAGTTGCTGGATTATAGGTGTGAGCCACCACTCGCAGCCCCGTTAGAGTTTTAAACTAGTTGCTGTGGCTTGTTGCTTTCTCATGACTCTCTGTGGCAGAACAGGTGGAAAAAGCCAGACAGGTTTGAAGGGCCTGTGATTCTAACCTGTTAATTCTCTCTTTTCCTCACTCTTCCAAAATAGGCTCCAGACCTGGGGTATAAATTGACCAGCACTGAAATGTTTGTATTGAGTCCGACTTACTGGACTTCTCATCTCGATCTGCGGGTGGACATGTGAACTCGTTAAACCCAATGGAAATGGATGAGAATTTACTTCATATTTGTATTGTAGACTTGAGTTTAGGGTTTCTCCTTTATTTATTTTGAAGTAGAGTCTTGCAGTGTTGCCCAGGATGGCCTCGAACTCTTGGGTTCAAGCCATCCTCCTGCCTCAGCCTCCCATGCAGCTGGGACTATAGGTGTGCCATACTGTGCCTGGTTAAGTTATTGTTTTTTGTTTTTTAAATACCAGTAATACTTGTAGATAATGCTTGGTAGTTTTACATGTATTAACTTTTTTTTTTTTTTAGAAATTTTTAATGTACATCATAATGTGATTCATTTTGACATGCTTTTCGTTGTGACAATTTTCATATATGCAATTTGATAAGCATTATTCATATAGGTTACCCCTTACCCGCCTCTATGTTTCCCCCCTCCCCCCCTTCCTATCTAAGTTTCCCATCCAAGTCTTCTCTATCTTTTACTATATAGTATTTTTCTATATGTCCTTGGGTTCCATTTCTGTTTAAGATAGAAACTTTTCCTGTAGTGGTCTTTGTTTCTATCTTGTTAGAACAATTACATGCGATTTCTAGTCCATTTATATTGACCTCATT